>VOMN01060712.1:0-15472 GCA_014899125.1 Orchestia grillus
ATGACAGATTTTTGGAATCAACAATTTTTATTACTTTATCATTTCATTTTGTACAAGTATCTATAAATTTCGAATTTTGTTATAATTTTGCTGTATAAAAGAATTTAGGTTAGAAAATGCCATCGTTGCACTTTAATTACTATATTAAGAGATATTATCCCGCGTCACTTTTCGTACTTAAGAGTGAATTTAGAATCACGAGCCGAAGTTTTAACGTGACTTCCACACGTAATATTTAGAATATGTGCACGACTACAATAGTCGTGCACATCCAAAATAGAAGTTCTATCGAGACTTTCATGTTTAATTTTAAGGCTGTAATTTTACGAACTGAAAAACTAAAACGTATATACTTTGTATGTGACCAACTTTGGAATAAACGATTTTTCTCTTTAATTTTCTCTTTTTTTCCTCTCTTTCTTTTTTTCTTCTTTCTTAAAAATATGCAAGGAACTTTTCTCCAAATTGTACAATAGGTTTGCGAAACAGGCTCTATTGACTGTACAGTTTATGTAGTTAAAGCAAGTTGTCATTATTATTTTGACAAAAAAAAACCTATGAACCCTTCGGAAGTGACGTTTTTCATGTGAGCAGCGCAGTGGAGTGGGCTTTCGATAGGACACGCCCGCACACACGCTACTCGCCGGAAACATTCATTTTCTTTCGTCGCCGGAATTACAGAAAACTCCCTCATTTGAGGGACTGTAGCCGATATCTGCACGAAATTACCCAATAGCTAAGCTACACTTTTAGTAGTGTTTTGAACATTAAATCGCACAAAAAACTCAGCTTTAACTGTTTCCAATGTGGAGCTACGTGAAATGAAATGTATTGTTCACCACGGATTATTAATTACAGATATCCTAATTACTTTAAATCCCAGCGCTTTGAGTGATGGCAGGAAACTCTATCTCGTGTTTTCCCCATGACGGGAAGATGAGAACCCGAAGCTATCCTTCAAAAAAGAAAGGTGCGTTGGTAATAATTCAAATTTAAAACAAAACATTGCATATTTCTTGTGAAGGAATCGAGTCAACAGGTATTCGGGAAAGAGCTCAGCATACTTTATGGGAAGTACCTTAGCATACTTTGTGGGAAGTACCAAATTCGACCCGAAGTGTATCAGAGAAGCTTAAGAACCTAGTTGCTGCCACGCATTATGTGCGCTGAAAGAACTACTTATGCACTCAAATAAAACGGCACCAATCACTGAAGTTCAGGCACCTCTTCGTCATTCACATAAATAGAACCAAGGACAATTGTCGTTTGAAAACTCAATGAAGCCGTGAGCTGTTTGATTTGTTATTTTCATCGGTGTCCTCGAATATCTGAAACTGTCTCGAAGACTTGCAATTCATACTGGATGAGAACATATGCACTTGAGTTCTTGAAATAGAAAGTGCGCAACCGATCATGCTTTTACGTAAATAAAAATGAGTTTGCAAAGGCGATGTAAATGAAAATTTCTTCTCCTCCGTCGCATCTTTACTTACTTTTATCGGGAGAGATATTTGAGATGTCAAAAAAGTACAACAATAAATTTTGAAATTTTTATGAGCACAATTTTAGAGACGCTATATATTTTTAAATAATTTTATTACACTTTCTTAAAAGGTAAATATAGCGTACAACAAAGAATTATGACTGAGTGGAACGTACTCGAAGAAACCCAGGGATAATACGCCGCTCATTGAAAAAAATGGTAGAAAAAACAAAGTTGCACAGTGAAATGTAGTGTTCAGGTTGAAAACCGATTATAAGCTCCCTGGACAAAAAATTAGTCACCTGCTACTAATATAGTGTGTGACGTCCATGAGTACGAATAATGAAGGCAGTTCTGCGCGGTATTGAGTCTATAAGTGTCGTAATGTTCGCCTTGTCGATTTTGAACCACTCTTGCATCAGCTGATCTCGCAGTGTCGCCACAGTGCGTGCACGATCTTCTAGACGTCTAACATTCCGTTCTAGGTGGTCTCATAAATATTCTATCAGCTTCATGTGTGGGGACTTAGCTGGTCAATCTAAATACCGGACATATCCTGAATGACTGTCGGGGCATTTAATGACAATTCTAGGCCAATGTACCAGGTAGTTGTCATCCTGAAAGATAGGCAAAGCAACGTGCTTTCTTCGTCCAAATATTGTGTAAATGGCAAAACTTGGTTATCTAATAGCTCAATGTAGCCATACTGGTTTTGCCGGATACCTCAACTAAATGATCCACTTCTGAGTAGTTAAAACAACCCAAGAGCATGACAGACCTTCCTAATCCTTGTATCGCCCTTTGCATTTGAGCTTTGTTAAAAATATTATAAGGTGTTTGATGAACACGACTGCAGGTATCATTCCTATAGAGACAGAATCGTGATTCATCCGACGGACATGGCATATCTCCACTCCTGTATAGTCCAATGTCCCTGTGCTTTGGTCCAATATAAACTAGGGGTCTTGTGGGCAGGACTTGAAACCGCAGTTAACAGGCAACTCTGCTCCGATATCCATTATTACATGAAGTTCGTTATGAAGAGTTTGTTCAGAAACTGCAGGAGAAGGACCATCGTTGACGTTCCGCGATGGTTCCATCCTTGATGCAAAGCAATTCCGGTTAACAATTCGGGACACGTGGCGGATGCCCTTATCGGTTAGAATTTTCTTCCGATCACAGTTTTGCCTTGAATTGCCGTATTTACCAGATGGTTTGCATTGTTGATAGTCCCGCATAACCTGCGTCATGAAACACCGGTGAATTACGCTACTTTTTTCACTGGGTGTCTCTTAGCCCAACCTAATGCAATAGCCCCTTCTGCCATTCCAAACTAAACCCAAACCAACTAAGAAACAAGTCTATACCCTGCCAGCTCTGAATGAAGACTGATGCCTGTTAAGTACATGCATATAATTTAAACTTCGGCCACAGCTTGAAAACTGATTGATAAACGTGGTAAATAACCGGAGATAGAAAAACTAAGTGACTAACTGCTTGTCCGGGGAGCCTACATTAAAATATATAAATAAAATAATAACTTTTTAATATATGTCTTGTTTGTTGCGATCTTACTGATTATACACCCCTAGTAATGCTTTTGATTTAGTACTTTTTAGTAAAAATTTATGTTTTGAATGAAATGAAGTCATCAAATACTTTGAGATTGTTTATGAATTAGCTATGTAACAATTTGACAACTTGTTCACCCAGTCATATTGCAGATTTACGTGATGACGTCTTCAACTTTATTATTTAGGGAGGTATGACTCATCCAAAATTAACATCGTACCTCCTGTCTCATTTTTTGAAGGGGAGAGGATCAGATCCGGTTTTAGTATAAACTACATCATATGTATTACAATGCTTACTTAAAACAAGCTGCAATAGCTGAGCCTTCAACACGTGCACTAGCTGGTCGATATTGTTACATTCCAATTACATGGTCAATTTCGCAACAGCAACTGCGGAAGTGGGAGATCCCCTTTGCGTGAAATCGATCCGCAATAAAATATGCAGACGTGGGATTACTTACGCGGCTTATTTTCGTGTGGGAATTTTGTTCTGCGACGATGGATTCATCAAACTACCGCGTGGTTGTTCTAATTTCTAGAATCTCCGTACACATACACGATAAGGGTTTTGCACTCCAATTTGGGCTTAGGAGGGTCCAGTTGTACGTTTCAATCGTATAATTCTTTGATCGAAGAAAGGCAGTATGTACGCAAAGTAAACAGTTGCAGGAAGATCAAATTTCAATATTTATTAGCCTATCAAATGAACCGATGGGGTCTGTAGATGGGAACGATTTTTACAAACTCTCTAATCTAGTTTAAACTTTTCCCACGTGTCAACGAGGCAGTAATTTTGAATTTATATAAACTTGCAGTATCGTATTTTTTTTTAGAGTGCGACAATACCACTAAAGGCGTCGATATCATATCTACCGAAACTAAGAGTTCAGAAATCATTCGAAATCTTTGTAATAAATTCGACTGGGATATGTTGTTTAATTCACTGAATTAAAGGTAACTAAAATCAAATGACAGTTAATTATGATTGCAGTATCAGTTGATTATGATGATCGAAAAATATTCGGAATATGATGGATAAATTAATACTAATGAGTACTTGATCTCATGCATAATTCCATTCTGTCAACCTTCAACCTGGTGAAAAAAATGCCGTAGGTCATTTTTGTGTTCATAACATAATAAGTCGACCAAATAAAAAAGTATACGTATAATAGAGTTCGGCTGGTTGACATAAAGTAAGTTGGCAAAGTATTGTTAAAAGAAGTATTGTCAAGTGGCGTATGCATCGTATACCCAGCAGAATTAGACGAATGAACAAAAAAGTCAGCCGAAATAATCATGTTGGCGCAAAAGTAATAATTGATTTTCACAAAAGATGTCTCAGGGAATATTGATCAAAGTTGTGTCTCCTGTTATAGTTCAGAAATGTCTCCGTGACTAATCTCTACCTTTTTCTTTCAATCTAATTTTTGCTCATAAAATATTTGAACATTAGCACCCATGTTCGCCCCATCTAACGATTGCATCAATAATGTTTTACTCTGTGGGTTTCACGCCGATGTCAATACAACTGTAGCAACTAAGTCTACTCAGAGCGCTGATGGAGATAATGCAGTGAATGACAAGTTGCAGGACGTAGTTTTCCGGTTTCCTCTGTGGGGATTTCACTGTGAAAGACAAGCCGAAAGAGTCAGATGCCTGCCAATGTGTTGACTACTATTGTCTCAGAAAACCCCACTTCTAGCACTAGAGAACTTGCAGAACAATTAAACGTAGCCTATACAATGCTGATGCACCAGCTGAAAAGTATAGGGACCGTTTCAGTGGTTGGAAAATGGGTCCCACAAGGGCTCTCTCGGGAGAATTGAGAACAGTGTGTTGTTGTTGTTGTTAAGAACCAGTGCTTGAGAAATATCTTGGGAAAACTTGGTTGAGAGTTACTGCTTCATCCTCCATAGTTGTCTGACATTGTACCTCATAGTTATCATTTATTACAAGGTTACAGAATCACTTCGGGGTCTTAGGTTCACATCATCATAATATATTGAACAGGAGTTGAATTCGCGTATTGATTTTATACATTTAGAATTTTTCAAATGTAGAAATTTTTGGGCTTATTGAAAGAAGAAATTAAATCCTTGATTGCAATGGAGGATATGTTTACGAATAAATATTTCAATAGTCATTGACTCCTTCGTTCTCAACATTGACTTTGACACCCAATTTTACATATATACTCGATATGTTTTTGGATGTAAAACTGCTGGGAAATAAAACAAAGAATTATGTAAACGTTTATTGACTTTTTGATACATTTCAATTTATGTAGACATTTGAAATATTAGTATTGCACTTGCAACCTACGTTACGTACGGTACTTAATCGGGAATCGAACAAAGCCTAACTCAGCCCGCCAATCTTCCCAGTAAGGCAAATATTTTTAAAATGACAAGGACGCATGTGAAATCCCAGGCAGCAAGACCTCGAAAATTATTATGAAAATGGTAAAAAAAAGGAAGCAGCCAAAGTCAGAACTCATCTGCTGGAATGCGAATTCGAGTTTGGCAGAATTAGGGGGTATCATGATCGGCTCTATAACGAGGTAGCCATACTGGTTTTTCGTAGAACCGTAAAACACTGGACTCAAGGCAACATTAGATTTTTTTCAAATTAAAAGGTGTTTGAGTTTTTGCTAATGCAGGGAGGACTTTCCCAACTGCGCTGCCGCTCCGAGGTACCTTCAAGACGAAGCAAAACATGACCATCTGCATAGAACTTCTGAAAAGTTGAAGATTGACAGGATTAAGCTCTCATTTTTACGACTCTTTCATTTTTTACTTGAAGACTATTACGAATGTAATGCATAGTTTGTGCTCTTCATTTTTATTCTATTATTCACAAACTTTTGTTGTTTCACGGTGTACCTTGTATTATGAACTTGGGAGGGAAATTTTATTATCGTAGGTAATTAACTTTTGCTACAACAACATTCCTCCCACAAATGAAAGCCATAAAGCTCAAAGCGTGAGATACCAAGGACAGAGATATGAGCTGGTAAGTTTACATAATTTAATGACTTCAATGCAAAATAAAACAAAACATTACTAGAGAGGAGTCAAAAAATTTGCAAAATACTGCAGGTACACAGTTGATTCAAAACGCAAGCACGATCGTTCTTAAATTCAAAAGCGATATCATCAGCACAATGAACATTTCTGTTCTGATGAACTACGCAAGATCAGAAATAAACTGAGGAAAACAGCAGCAGCAGCTAAAGCACGCAATAAAGGTCTCTCTAAAATGTAGTAATATAATTATATCTGAAATTATAAATGATTGTACTTAATGTTCTCATAAGATTGAAACTCCGTAAGTATTCATTAGAAAAAAAATTGATTTAGAAAAATAAGAAAGTGACGTACAGTTAGAAATAATATCGAAAAGAATTTACCACTATGAAAATATTAAAATAATACTTGAAGTTATTGTAAGTTAATTAACAGATATAAAATTTACAACATTGAGCTTTGAAGTAACGACTGAGAGGATAAAATACGAAGTTTATTCTTGAACCCAAGTGCCCTGAACTGAAAACGAACATACTGAATTACATTAAAAAACTATTTGACTTTTTAAAAGAACGATATTTACAGAGGTCGACGAAATCGAATACACATCATTATGCAGAGCATATACCACGATAATAGTAATAACAAAATAAGAATAACAACAATAATAATAAAATTAATAACATTAATCTGCGTTGCTCATTTGAACGCTTCTTCATTGCACATATATTCCAACAAGAGCCAACGAAACACACAACAAAGATACAATACGTTATTTTGTACATATTTTTCTGTTCATCAAATCATCAAAATAGCATTACGTCAGCACACACATGCTTCATTGACCAATATGATTACTTACTGTTTTTAACCATCTAAAATAAGTTCATTTTCCTTATACAGTACATACAGTAAATTGAATGGAAAAACTAAAGGCATTTGTTATTTTAGACAACGCTTTTTTAATACTTCATTTAAAAATACTAATCATCCGATAATTAATCCTTTGTTAATCCATGCGTAAGCTAATTTGCGTGCTAGAAGTACACGAGGAGCGTGTAAAAATTTGCCCTTCAAATTTTGCCAAGCAAAAGCCCTATCGAAGCTACAACAGCTCGCTTATTTTTGTTACTGTAGCCCTGAACCAGGATTCACGAACTTAGTTTATCACAGTTGACTGTGCTTGGTCACTTTCAAGGCATGTGATCGAAGAACCTTGCCATATTCGTCCACAGGATATGATCCCTGACAGCAGTGAAGATAAACCTTGTACGGTTGGTATCCGTCGCGCAGGTCTCATGCGGGTAAACGCTCTTCTTACACGCCCCGGCTGTGTCTAAGAACATATCTCTTATGTACTTGATGGCTTTTTGAGAATCTCCTTTAGGGCCGTAGTAATCTGGGAAGTAACGGTCCAGATGCGACGAGTTGATCTTCTGTCGAAGGATGTCGACCTTGTTGAGAAATAGAATAAAGGTGGCTTTATTGAACCCTTCGTATTCAACTGTCTCTCTGAATAGTTTGAGCGAGAGCTCAAGTCTGTTGATACCTCCGTCCTCCTCCTCTTCGCTCCAGTACTGGTCATACTCACTTAAAGCAGCCAAGAATATAATTGCGTGTATGCCATCAAACAGTCTTATCCATCGTCTCCTCTCACCCCGCTGCCCTCCAACGTCAGTGATTTGGAAAGTCCATCCGTTATCGTCGTCCGTAAAATCGTAGACGGCGACAGCTTTCGTGGGCAATCGCAGTCGTAGAACATCATCTTGTGTGGGTATATAAGGTTCTTCAGTAATTCTCTCTATTTCACTTAAATAGTAAGCCGTGCTGTCGGGCAAGTTAAACTCGTTGGCTCTGTTCCAACAAGCCTGGGCGGTTTCATCGTTCCATATGATAGACGCCAGTTTGGAATGGTCTGCAGGGACGAGGGCCATCGAAGTCGACGTCTCATCCTCATCAAGACCCCAGGCAATTGCATTGAGACCAGTCATGGTCCGTGCAGCTCGACATGCTTCGTCTGACGCCCAAGGCAGGCCTGAATCTTGAACGGCCTTCAGCAACATCTTTAGACAATTGTGAACGTTCCTGATTACATGATTTTTATAGGATCTTAAAGAATTGGCAGACATGCCTCCATCGTGGATGATTTTCATCTGCCGCATCATTGTGGATTTGCCAGTTTCTGCAGCGCCCAATAAAAGCACGTACACGAGTCTCTTGTTCTTCGGAGTTTGATTTTCTTTCCTGGTCGTGCAGTTACATCCACATTTCACCACCATGCCACAGTAACATGACATTGGACACGCCATCTTTGAAACTGATAACTTAAAAAATTCGAGCCTTCAAAACACAGTTTAAATTCACGGCTCAAACAAATTAAAGTTGAGATAGTGCATTGTCTCTGACTAACACAATAGTAGTCACTCACGACATCATCACTGCAGAAAAAATGAAACCAGGGTTAAAATTTCACTCATACAGTGAAACTAAGACGCTCTCTTCCACTCTAAGATCGAGAAGGGAATGGAAACGTAAATTCTTCAAGTCAGATCGCTCTGGATTTGAGGGTGGCAACCACAAGCAAGAGGTTAGCGCAGAGCAGGAGCGGCCTCCTCCACCTCACATCAGTTCTCATGCGTTACTGATAATTTTACCAGTGACCAGTCTGCACCTGAGCCCTCAAAACAAACCCCCAGAGAGACACCTGCTGTTGCCACATGCTGCATTTTGGCTGCTTCTAAATTCTATGCATTTGCTTCTCCCGAACTGCAACATTTTCTTTGTACGACTCCATATCCCTCTGGTCGACAGTTCTGTCGTTTTTTTAGTTTTTGCATACATTTGACCCTTGGGTCTCTTTTCGAAAGTCAACTAATCAGAACCCACCAGTCTTACTCCCCCGCATAGATAAACCTTCACAAAGTTAAGATCTGAAAATATGTGGAAACCATTGAGCGGATTCCTCATGTATGTAGAATGACTGAAAATGCGCGATTTGGCAGTTGAGACGCAGGATACGCCGTACTAGTTGACCTTGTCCACCCGTACAGCACCGTTGTGGTGCACAGCGCCAACCCACTCCTCGATCATGGTCTCATGGAGTCAGACTTCGCAAAGTTTATTCGAATTGAGTTTCTCCATCTTAAGAATCATAACAACCATGCTAATGCAGATCATTTCAACGTCTTGCTTTATATGAGAAACACGATATAAAGTTAATTTCTAATTCTTAAAGTGAACTTAGCTCATATTCTGTCTTGATTCAGATTCTATGAATACAGATTTATTAGAAAGCTTTTCCTTGAAGTTAATAAGTTATGAAGCACATTTCAATTTCAGCATACTTTTACCTACAAGCTTTACATATGTTCACTGCTTTCGTTTCCAACGGATGTCAACAGGCCGTTATCCTTAGTTATTTTGTGTTCAATGTGGAAAACACTGTCAACAAATTATTGCTGAAGTATATGAGCAAAACCACATTTATCCATACGGTTCAGGACAATTTAATACACTACACACCAATGGCTTGGTAGTATTACTTTTACTCCATTTCGTACATTAACAGTGATACTTGCCTTGAACGAGCGAATGCAGGAGGAGCCATGAAGGCAGAAGTATTGTCACAATTTGGATTGGTGCAGGTACGAGAGGTGCGTTGAAGTTCCCAGTGATATTCTGTGCACCCACAAAGCTAGTTCATTATCTCATATTTAAGCCATAAATTGCATTTGGTAATTCATTTTTAGCAAGTGCATCCTTTACAAGTATGGTAGAGGATGTCTCATATGATTGAGGGATTCTCGGAACCCTTTGTTGTATTATTACTGGTGACTCATGCGTTTCACACGCCCCATGTTCTTCCGAACGAGGGTGACAAGGCAAACAGGGAAGCGTCCTCAAAAAAGCTCGTGCAGCGACCAAGATTTTAGCCGCTCGCTTATTAGACAAAGACGTAGAGACGCGGCACTTCCTCCAATTTTACTGACAATATTTCTTCATATTTCGTAATATCTGCCTTCTAAAATCATGTAATGTAGTTGAAGTATACTCAAGCTTGATTTTAATAAAGGATTGACACATCAATAGCTTGATTTTCCGTCCAGTTTCGAAGTTTATGACCAACTTTACTTGGATAAAACTAAAACGGACATTCTTGAGCAAAGTGAGAGATCAAGTTCTTATGCAGAAACCAACACTGAAAATTTTTGCGATAACAGTTTTCATTATCGCTTTGTCAAACCCATAGTGTATTGTACATATTTCAGCCATCAAACAAGCAAAACAAGCTAATATTTCATAATTGTGTCCGTCTGATAAAATTTTGAATAAATCCCAGAATAATTTTTCGAACACCTCAAACAAGCGATATCATGGATGCCGAAATTGTGCACCCGAGTTTCAAGATCATAAGTACATTCCATTCACTCTACAGGACTCTGTCAAACCGGAGAAAAAATTGAACAACTAAACGATTCCACTTTGTTTTTTAAATGTTACCACTATTTCATACTAAACTGAAACATCAACACTGTTTTAAATGGAAACATATGCATACGTGCATATGGGTTCAGAGTACAGCACTTCAACTTACATCACAGATGTTAACTCCGTTCAGTTGAAAATAGAACGTAGCCAGTACTTTGGACATTTGATCAAGGATAGTAAATTTCGAATGTAAATTTTGTTGACATGGTTAACATAAAAAATTGGTAACCCGTATAAAAAGAGCTATGCCTATTCACAGAGCAGGATCGCAACTTTTCTGGGTCGAGGCTCTGCACATAAATATGCAATTATGCATCAAACGAAAATTGTCTCACCATCCATACCTCTGATCGAGATGACGGAGAATTTACAATCGACTCAGAATAAATTTATCGATTTTTGAAGCATGGCTGAAGCTCGATGAATGTAACTTACAAAGTAAGCCAATGATTTCCCTTCATTATGCTAATCAGACCAGATCGAGTTAAGATTGAGATGCTCCAAATTGTACGCTATTGGAAAGATTACCACTCTTACCCTCAAAGAACGTACGACAACTGCAAACGAGATATTGCATGGACATTGTTTAACATCATCTGCAGTGCGTGCCATTTGCCGTGAAAAAGAATTAGTTGACATCATTTTCTTTACATTTCGCGGAAATTAAATAAATTTTGAACGAAGAGTGGCAAGTTTCGTGCGCGTAAATTGTGTCGACGTTTAAAGTTTGCTAGGACTTGGGGACAAATTAACGGCAACATTCGGGTTACAATTTCTTGCGTACACGAATGAAAGGCGAAAAAAGTATATAAAAGCAGTATGAAGGAATCTAAAAAAATAAAGGTGCATTGAGCTAAAATGAAACAACTGATCAAACACTATGAAACGTAGAGGCTCGGACCTAACAATAAATGGTATTTTACTTAGAAAATTTGTAATGATGATGATAGAAAATTCGAAAGAAATATTTACTGCGAATGTTTCGAACCTTGTCTCATTTTCAACGAAATATCTGGGAGCAAAGAAAAAATATGACTCGCTATTCAAAGTATTGGCAATTAATCAACAAAACTAATGAAAGCTTAATACAACATTGCTATTAAGATGCACTAAACTAATTAACTATTTTAAGAGGGTACGAGCTCTGCATGGAGTTGAGGGGTCGAGGCAGCATTTCAGCTTGTGGAGGTACATGGATTCTGGAATGCTCAAGAGAAAGTTTGCCAAACGTTTGTATTTTTTATGCTTATTATTTGCTCCTAGGAGTTAATTACCCAATACTGATCGAAATCCTGGCAGCAGACGTGAAGCGAATCGGTTCTTTGGATTACCTCTTCGATTTCATTCTAGTATTCGTATATTTATGCTAACTCGTATAAAAAACCTCAGAGCCTCTATCCTGCCTAAAAATTTAAACTGATTGCTTATTTTTTATCACGACTATAATAAAAAATGACGAAGCTTCGTCAATGTCACATGAAATGACTTACCTAAAAGACCTTCAACCAGGATTCTATACTGATTATGCACGGTCCGCGCCGACACTGCCGACAGAGGGTCGCGTACTAGAATTCGCAGGTATCTTTACAATACAATACTTACGTCGAAGCCTGCAAAGAAGTGCGTTTTGGCACAGCACAGCAGTGAGTTTTGGCACAGCACAGTAGTGAGTTTTGGCACAGCACAGCAATGAGTTTTGGCACAGCACAGCAGTGAGTTTTGGCACAGCACAGTAGTGAGTTTNGTTTTGGCACAGCACAGCAGTGAGTTTTGGCACAGTACAGCAGGTGTTTTGGACTGGACAGCACTGTGTTTTTGCATAAATTTACGCATTAATTTACTCATTCAAACATTACCGGACCTCCAATCCTAAAATGATACCTATTTATTTACATTTGTTGAATGTTTTAGAAACGTAACAATTAAGATATTGAAGTATCATTGAAAAATACTACATACAAAATATTAAGCATCTCACCAGAACATATTGATTTAGGCTGCTTGAATGCTGTTGCACTAAATCAAGCTAACCGTAAATTATAAGTGTTGGCTTCAATTTTATTCTGATGTTTACTTCATGTACAATTCAAGAATTATGAAAGCACTACCGGAGTTTTTCACAATATATATATATGCAATCTAAGGTTTTTGGCTGAAAGATTTTGAAGCCCCCTTTTACGTTATTTTAAATATCGAAACAGGATCATTTGCACAAGCGTTTCTTCCCTTGTCTCCACTACATGCCAATTATGTTTTGAAATATTTTTCATTGTCTCCGCTCGACCAAATGCTTTTTAAACCAATTTGAATAAAAAATGTTCGAATTATACCTTTTTTTATTTAATCATATTCTATCAAAGAACCTTTGCCTTTATTAATTCCTACGCGTTTTACCGTTAGGTTTTCAATACCTTACAACTACTGGCGTGGCGAGGGATGTGAGGAATGTGTGGTTTAAACTTCCTTATCCAAGGCAAATACTCCCGGGGTACGTGAAAATGTCTCGACGGAGCCAAGATTCGATCCCAGATCCTCTCAGTTACGACGCCATCACGCTACCAGTACGCCACGAAGCCCACTACCTACATTTTGCTCAAGTGCATAGTTGAAGCGTTATTCATTCGTAAATATGTAAATGAAAAGAATTTTAGTTATCTAAACACACCAAAATAATTTATTCAAGTGTTCCGTGAAATTTATGGAATGGGCAGCAGTTCAACAAGTTCCATAAATGACGTTCTAGCGCAGAATACGCTGCTGAAAGCCAACGAAAAATGAACCGCACCAGTTGCAAGTTTTTACAGAAGAAATTGCTTAGTTTAGTACAGGGTTCAATTTGTTTTGAGAGAGAAAGGAAAATAAATCAGTACAATCTGCAATGAATCCTTAAATGAATTGGTGTCCCAAGAACGAATAATAGTTGTGGTAGAGCATAATCGAACTACAAGATATCAAGAGCTTATTTGTTCCAATGAGCTTCTGCCTCATAAAGTACCACGAACAAATTGATTGCAGTAAAATTTTGATACATTGCATGTAAACTAGCCATTTTAAAAAGCCAAAATCTAACATTAATAACGAAGCGTTATCGATACAAGTGGTTAAAAACATTTGATATTTCTAGATTTTTTGACATTTATTTAGATCTAAAAAATTAAAATTTATAGATAAAAGTTATGCCAATTTTTCAATGACATCTATTATTTAAATATTGTTAAAAAATATACATCATTCAAATAAGCTAACGATGGTGTAACTGAAAATAGCAAATTAGTTTCTGAGATAATGTTGACTACTTTGGAGATGCTTCCCAATATCCTTTTGTGTTGAAGTAAAAACATGTTTCAGTCACGTAAGATTTTGACATGAAAATTTTAAGCTGAAGAGCAGCTTTGCAAGTAAATATTTTTAAAATGATAAGAATCGAGTAAGTTTTGAGCATGATTAAATTTTTAAGCAGTGATAAGCGTATATCACCTCATAATCTCATATTTCAGAGGAGCATATCTTTAAATTTTAATTACAGACAAGATGATAAAATCCTTCGACACAATAAAAATGATTACATACAACAGTTCAACGAGTCTGATAGAGCTAGAATCCCATTACGGCTTAATATAAAAGTTACGTGTAAAAATTTTCTAATATTTTAGTCTGTAGAAAGTTATAAACATTTGGTATAACTACTTTAGATTTAGACTTTTCAGGAGTAAACGTGTTTTGTTGAAACGTATATAAAAGAAAACAAATAAAGAAAACATCATTTATTAGTAAGAAAAACACATACAGAGCACGATAGAATTCGATTTCCAAACAGTAAGATAACAATCTTAAAATTAAACATACAGTTCAAGTTAAAGTTCTAATTTCAATTTTTAATTTGCTGGAAGGGATTTGAGAAAGAGAAACGTGTTGCCTATAGCTGCGTAAAGAAAGGTCTTTCAAGTTTCATTACTTTCATATGCGTATTAGAATGGCACATCCAAAAAATTTCAGTCGTTTGGCTTTTTATAAATTCTCATGGTTGTTTGGTATAAATACATTAAACAAATGTATATATTTTTAAAATTATTACAATGACATTGTCTAAAATGGGAGGCCAAATCTAAACTTACATTCATCCTTATGAGAACTGTTGTGAAAAATATAACCCAACAATGGGTAAAATTTGATATTTTATTTGTAAATTCAGTACCTTCTGACTTCCATACTTCTCTTACTCATTAAATATCATTTGCTTCTGACCTTCATCATCGGAATCATTTAAGCCTTTACTAGTCTGACTAGTTGTTAATTCAATTATCATGACTCTTAAAATACAACTCACACGCCATTTATATAATTGCTGCTATTCCCATAGAAGTATGTTTGTACAAAGAATTTTTTCTATGTTACATGCAGTGTCTGTTGGTGTGATGATCCGGTAAAACTGAAGCTGCTTGCAGGGAAAATGTTTCTTTTGATGTGTTGTTAGGGAATATTCCTGATGTACTGTGTCCTTGTTCTTTAATTAGTACTGATAAATGTGTTGATGTAGGCGCCTTTAACGTGTTCAGACCAGGCAAGCTAAGCGAATTGAAGGGAGAAGTGAACTTGCTCTCAAACCTAACAATGAAATTTATTTCAATGTAACTACTCAGCAACTAATTGCCTTGCAGAACGCTGATCAATCGTTGTCCCATTGTCCCATTGCTGGCGAAAGTAGGTGTAGATTCAGAGACATTTCCTAACTATTGTGTCCAGGGACTAGCCAGGTCATTCGTTCCCGTGTAGAGGCCGCAGCACCCCAGCGGATCTCTGGGTTAATAGTTCGTCTGTGGGATCTCGACGGCGCCTAAAAAGGTGAATATATGGATACAAAAGTATAAATAGGGTTTGTGTGAATATTGTCTTGTGTA
>VOMN01060716.1:0-18042 GCA_014899125.1 Orchestia grillus
CTCTCAAAGTCAGAGTGAGTATTTTATTGCACTTACGTTGTATTATTGGCTTGTTCATGCTTGCTATTTGATTTATATAATTTCATTTGTCATTTTTTTGCATCAAGTTGTGTTAGTTACTTAGTTATGTTAGTTCTTTTTTTTTTGTTAGTGAATAAATTTCATTTTGTGTTCTTTTAGTTAAGATGGATGAATGTCGTGTTCCATTAATCAAACTTTTTGGTTTGAACTACTTCATGTTCATTAGTTACTTGTGTAATATATCTGTTGTAAATACTGCATTTCTCATCTCAGTCAAGATAAAGTATTGAGTTGCCTTATTAGCTTCTGGTTCTGCTTGCAGTACAAATTGTTATGCTTTGTTGGTTTAAATTTGCATGTTAGATCTCTAAGTGTCTCAGGTTCTCCCCATTTGGTTCCCCAGTCACTTAAGAGGACAGGTAATTAAATTTAATTTTTCTAATTCTTTTCCATAGTGTTCCATTATTGCTTGTCCATGTTCTATTAGTTTTATCTTCAATTCTCTATTCTTGTAAATTTTCCTTCCAAAGTTTATAAGTCATTATATACATTCTTAGGGCACCATTTTCTAGGGTATATTATCCTGGAGTTCCACATCCCATTGTTTAGCTCATTGCCCATATTATCTCTTTGTTTAGCTAGCACTTTCCAGAAGTCAGTTTGCAACATCTTGGACCAACTTCAGTTGAACATACTTCTCAATAGTGACTTGGGAAAGTTTCATTCTCCTTATCATTGGTTGTTGCCACATCACTAAGTTAACAGATAACAAGTTTATCACACCTGCAGTAGACAAATGGCAATAATACTAACCCTCAGAATTCTTTCTTATTAAATATTTGAGGAATAAGAAGCTTTGCTCAAAGAGCAAAGCATTGTATGACCTGAAAGAGACATAAGTCTTCTAACACTTCCAGGATTCAAGGAATGAATTTTTAACAAAACATCAAGTAGAACCTACAAGACAAATGATTTTTTAATGACTGAAATAACTTTACTCCAGTGCAAAAAAATGATGCTCCTTCGAAGAGAATGATTAATAAATGCTAAAGCATTAATGAAAACATTCTTTCATAAGTGTTTTAGAGGGTGAAGCCCAGTAGGAGCATCTTTTTAAAATTGCTAGTATACACCAGAGGTGGAAATATGGAGTTGATGACCTTGAGAATCAGCAAGCAAACAGTGCAAATGATGCAGTTTCAATCAGTGTGGAGCTTCAAGGTGTAGAACTTTATGTATTTGCTGTGAAGATTTTAAGAAACTGATTCTGTAGTCACTGTCCAATGGCTTTCCTGTGAAAATTTCAATTTTAACTGTCAAAAAAAATTTCCACATCAAAACACTAAATTCTGATAAGATAAAGGATGTAGAACTACTGAATCAGCCATGAAAAAACACAAGGCTTTCATTCAGTTAAGACTTTCAAAGAGATCAGTTTGCTAGTCCCAAATATTTTGCGAGATGTCAAGTATTATACTTAAGAATGTCAGGTCATTCAGTTCCGTGTATTCTACAGATCACCTCTACAAAATAATGATCAACAACTTTACCCTTGCAAAATAATGATTGCTCAGTAGATGGATGAAAAGGATTTTGCATAACACAGAGTTTTGTGAGAGAAAGTTAACCAATTTTACTGAGAACCCAAGTATGCTTGTGATGAGTAATGATACATATTATCATTAAAACAAAATCATGAACAAGCAAAACTGCTAATTCTGGTTAGTGGAAAACTTAATAAAGCCATACCAAAGACTTTTTGGAGCTCGAAAGTGCTAGTATAGTGCAGCATGTCAAAGGTTGAGATTGATGGTCTTAATAAGAAAGATTAAATGCAGTGAGTTACTTTTATGAACTACATAAAAATGTTGAATGATCTCTTGCAATCTGACACAATGCATAGTAAACACAAAAGAGCTCCCAAATCATTCCAACTGAATGGTGCCCCAGCACACAGCAAATTCTCACACAAATTTTCCAATGCACATTCCCACAATACATTGTTTCAAATTTCTGAGATATTTCTTGGTTTAGACACTTGTCTGATCTCTTTGATTTCTTTTTGTGGGGATACCTGAAGCCAAGACTGTACACAAACATACTACACACATTCATAACTGAAAATTTCTATTTATACAGAAGTTGAGAGGATGTCTTATCTGTGTTTTGGTAGGTAGTTTAAACTTAGGATTATTTAACCTGAGGATAGGGTATGTAACACAGCTTGTGCAGGAAGGAAATTTAATTCTGAAAGAAAATTTCAGCATCAGCATCATAGGACCTTAGAGGACTAGTAGTTCTGACTTCAGCTGTGTTAGAAAGAGGTGTAAGTTTTCTTCATTTATTGCAAAACTGACTTAGAAGACTGATGATCACAATTCAAATGAGATGACAGAGGGTAAATTAACAAGCTTATTTGTGCGTTGGTAGAGAGGTTAATTTTTCCAAGTAATTTACAGTTCCAGCAAACATGCCAGCCAGGCCTTCATTGTGGAAGCCTTTCTAAATTTTCATTATCAAACAAGTAGATAGATCATGAGAGTATTAACCTGAGCAGAAACAGTACTTGCAAAAAAGTTTTGAAAAAACTATTCATGGCAGGGTAATGAAACTTGCACACAAATTTTTTCAACACATAGGGTGGATCAAGAAAGTAGTGCAATTTGTCATTCCTTGCTGCTGCTATAGGTAGTAACTCAATCAAACCATTTGGGTCAAGTGAAAAGGACTCTTAGCTTTATAACAAAGCCAAGGTCAGTCTGATCAGAGCTCTTTGAGTATCAAGGTTGCTGATTATGAACACATCCTTCAAGTGCTTATGCTATGACTTGCAATGGAGGAAACTATTAAACATTATATGGTGAAGTTCTCTACTAAAATGAGTAAAAGCTATGCCAATACCCACTAAATGATTCAGGCAGCTTATGGGAAACTGTTCTCTCATACTCTCAGGTTTTCAGGCAGTCTAAGTTGTGTAAAAATTACCAGGAAAAGGTGAGGATGACCTGCACTTAGAGCAGCTGTCAACCAGCAGAGGTGACTAAAATGTATCAAGTTTGCAATCTTTTAAATACAGATTGTCAAATACATATACGTAGATGATAGGATTTCTTACTAACAATCACAAGAGCAACAGAGGTACAATCGTTAGGAAGCTTTTGGAATGCGAGCCAAACCAACTTGATTTCAAAGGCAATGTCATTACCAGCAATGAAACATGGGCACAAGGCAATGTCATTACCAGCAATGAAACGTGGGCATTCGAGTATGATCCGGAGAGGAAATGAAAAGTTCTGCATGGTACACTATATACCCTCAACCCCAGATAGGAAGAATATGTATGTCAAAAGTGAAAGTCTTCAATGCTGTGGGTGTGGTTCATAAAAAATCTGCACCTCTAAGGCACATAGTCAACAGTTCCTTCTGCATGGAAGTGCTCAACAGGTTAAAAAAAACAAGTTTTTGACACTAAAAAGAGGATTGCTGCTACTTCTGTCTTGCACAATGACAGCACACTACTCTAGCTGTTCCTGACCAAATACAACTGGCAACATTCCTCCAATTCTTTACATCTCTGACCTGATGTTGGCTGAATTTTTTGATTTGCTCTTGAGGGTCATGACAACTATGAAGGAAGTCTATCCTGAAACCAAGTAAGTGATTCAAATCGCCATGAAAAAAGCTTTAAGTGTGGTCACCAAGCAAGTTATTCAGGATCTGTACCATGCATGGAAAACTTGCTGGCAAAAGTGGAGGATGACCCATGTGAGTACTTGAGCAGAATTTCTAATGTTTAAAATACTATTGTATTTAAAAATTTTAAGGAACTTTATTAATTGCATTACTTTCTAATCACACCTTGTATTCAAGAAAAATAATTATCAAATTCAAATTTTCTTCCACTGCTAATAGAACTGAAATTATTTTAAACTAAACACATAAATTTTGAGGATGATAACATGATTTTATTATAGTTGTTTTTTAAAATAATTGCACTTATCTATCTAAATGAATAAAATGGAAATACAGGATGCAAGGGTTATTCAAAGTAATTTTTAACATGTTAAATAAACATTGGCATTTTAGAAAAAATGTATGTATTTATGCCAAATTCACGGAAAATCCTGAATACTTAATTTTCAGATTAGTCTGTAAGTCACTGTTACCAGAGGTCTCATTTGTAATACTCTTAGCTCAAATCTGTAAGTGAATCTATTGTAAATAGATCTTGTTCTTATAAAAATATATAGTTCCTATTCACTTTCATGTGATTTCAAAAGATTTTATCATTCTTTACAGTTCCTGAGTTAAACACTAAATTTTTCAGTTCTTCTGATTTCTACCACACACAGTCAAATGTAAAGATGAATTAAGAAGCACATTCGAACTTAAGGTAGAGGTCCTGGGGCAAGTTGTTTTGGTGTTTATCTATATTTTACCGATCGGGTATTGTGTTTTGTTTACATATTGATTTGCATTCCTTCAATATCAATTTCATGTTTTGGTTCTTAATCTTTCAAATTATGATTTTATTTGGCTCTTCAGCAAGCTTCATTTGGTATTGGTATTGATATGATTCAGTTAGTTGATTTCATGTTATTATTCCTTGTCTGCTTCTATTAACTTAGTTGCTTTTATGGTTTATCATTATTCTCATTTCCCTGTTTATCAATATGATGCTTTAAAGCATGCAATTCTAAAATTATCCTTGCCCTGTTTAAACTCAAGTCCCATAATTTTGATTGTCCCAATGGATCCAAAATAAGGCAATAATGAGAATTATTTTAATCACTTCCGTACTTTATTTTGTTACAGTTGTTAACCAGTCCACAATCTGAGAATGGTGTGGATTAAAGAGCCTGTTCGGTACCTCATTACTTTTACATAACAGCATACACCATTTCTTCTAGTTTACTATTGATGTTATTCCGCCAAGTCTCCTTTCTTCCTTAACTAGTGCTATTGCCCTCTATTTGTTGAAGCAGAGTTTATTTCACCTGCAAAATTGACACCTGGCAATACAGCCATTGGTTTCCATGATTGCTTCTATATGAATTAAAAACTGTTAAAAAGCTGAAATAAAGTGGCTCTTACTCATTATGAACATCACCTGGACAATAGTGGCCTTCAGTAAGCTTATGGTATAACAATGTTTTGGCAAAGATATTACAAGTGCATCAATATGGGTGGTGAAAACTTCCAATGATTTCTGTAAACAAATTGAATTAATAAAATAATTGTGAGCGACTTTGCATTCAGATTTCTTCCTTTCAAACATTAACAGCAAATATCTCAAACACAAAAAAAATACTTTCAAACTACCATAGAGGCACAAGTGTTTAGTTTGGCCACTTTTTGGTAGGAGTGAGATTTTGTACCTCTTTTTCTCTAACACCCAGTATAGTTACTCTAGTACATTACCCACAATAAATGTCATACTTAGTGAACAAACTTAAGGAGTACATTCTGATGTAAATTTATGTAATAGATCTGAGGATTGTTACTAAACATAGGAGTCACCGTATTGTGTTCTATTCATTTTAATACTCCGAGCAACAACTTGCAGGTCAGGCAACTTGTAGCTCAGACCAAGGATTAAGCTGGACTGCTATGTAGAGTGAGTCACTAAGAGAAGCAAGACTCCAGGCGACTTCAAACCCTGGTTAAACCTCTTTAAAAAAACTAGGAGGCCTACTATTCACTGACACTTTCTCCCTCAACTGTCATGCCTAATGTTTTCTTGGCCTTCATTTTTTCCTGGCCAAGCTATTCATCCTAGTAACTTCCTGCTGCAAGCCTGACTTTGTCTTACTCCTGGAGTAACTGAACCTTGCTCCTCAAGCACAAGATTTGTCTAGTTTAAGATTTTTTTGAGGCTAGCTTAGTAATGGTCATTTGAATTTAAGTTTAGGCTTATTTACTTTACTTTTATTTATGGGAGGCCCAGTTTAAATTGAGCACACCTTTTTTATCCTGTTTTGGTCTAGTTCCCAGCTAAAATATTGAGTTCCATGTATAGTAGAACTTGCATTTCTGTTTATTTTATGATGTTAATTCTGTTCACCTTTGCACCATCCATAAATATTTTATTAAAAGCTTTGTTCGCTGCCTCCCTTTTCCTCTCCACATGCCAGTACCATACTCCTAACTGGAACTTTAGATCCTCAAGTAGTTGAGGCAGCAGAGAAGCCTAGCTTGATGCTCCCCTTACAGATTAGCCTCTTAATTTAAATGGGTTATCTGAAATAAAAAATCATATTAAAAACCTGAAAACGACATGCTCACAAATAGTCTTCAAACCCTGCATGTTCTTTCCTTAGTCTGTAATATTTATACTGCATAAAAATAAGCTGTAGAGATTTCACAAACACATGTACAGAATTATATCTAAAATTATTCATACTATGTATATTTTTCATCAAATTAAAATATTTCATTCAATGTGTTCTACAAACTATTTTGTAATACTTTGGTGTTCGTACTTCTTTGCTTTTACATTATTTTTAGACTTTATTTATTTTGATAGGTACAGCTCTGTATCTACACAAAATTGATCTCATGAGAGCAAAAAGAAGGGACCATTTAGTGTGAATTTGCCAAGAAGGCATAAAAATGGAAGTGAAGTGGACACAAAAGAAGTCCTGAAGGCCTAACTATAGCTGAGGTAACCTCCTAGGAAAGCCAGTCCCAATAGCATGGAATAGATAAATGTAACTAACCTAACCCTATTGCTTATCCAATGCCCCTTGAGGGGATTTTTCTTGAAAAGAAGTCTTCAAGTTCCTTATCAAATTCAAATAAGGGCTCTGGCTTGACCTACATAAAATACTTACATGATCATCTTCCAACCATTTCACAATAGATTTGGTTGCATGCTTTGGATCATTATTGTGTTGAAGCATTCAATCAGGTCCAAGATCAAGTACATCAGTAAACTGTATTATATTCTTATTTAGAATTTTGATGTACTGGTGTAGTTTCATAATCTCATTCTACCCAAATTTCCCAGGCTGAAAAGCAACCACCAAAACATATAAATATTCACCACCATTTTTCCAGTGTAAATTTCGTTTTTGTTTTGAAAGCTCTACTTATTTTTGACAAACAAAAGAAACAAGGGGGTGATGTAAGAGCTTAACTTTTGTCTCATCTGACAACATTATGGGTGATAATTGACTTGAATCTCTATCCAGGTGAGCTTTGGCAAATAATAAACGAGCAGTAAAGCAACACATCTACTCTGTGAGAGCAGTGTTTATCTTGGCCTGAAACCTTGGAATCCCTCTTTTTAAAATGTTCTCTGAAGGGTAGATTTTAAAATTTTATGAGTTGCTTAAATTACTCAAGATTCACTTATTTGGTGTTCTCAGATTACTATGAAAAACACATGTTTCTTTCTTCAGTATTGATGCAATATTTTGCATCATTCGCTGCCCTACATGGTTTTTAATATTGCATTTTTTTGTTTTATCCCCACGCTGTCGACTATTGATGCTGGCACAATGAATTGTTTCAAGATTTTTTTGTAACCCTTACCCTTAATGTATGCTGTTATCTTATCATGTTGACTATAGCACAACACACTAGTGGCCACATCACCATAGGAAATAACACAGCTGATGTGGCACTGCACAGTCAATGGGTTGAATCAAGGCTAAGCTTTTTCATCTTCCCTACATTTATTTGATCATGGCTGAATGTTGAATAATGTAGTTCAAGGTTGCTACTTCAGCAATATAACTGGAACATTATGGAACAATTTATTACACTATTTTCTCACAACAATAATAAATGAGCACCCAATAGAAGTTACTTATAATTTACAGCAATAATCTATTATACATAAATAAATTTGAACCTGTCATTTTTTCTTTTTCTCTTAAACATTTCATAAAATGAAATTTACTTCAGAACTACCCTTACAATTTCTGTTGTTAATGACAAAACAGAAATATTAAATAAAATCCTTAAATTTTATCTCAAATATGCAGGGGTACAAATAATTTTGAGCATCTATATATCAGCATAGGGTAATGGTCTACAACATTTGGCTATAGGTTTATAAAACTTATAACATTAGATGATACATACCTGGCATGCTGGGATATAAAAAAAATATATACATATAATTTAAATGCTCAAAATGAGGGTAAGTTGAATGTTTAATGAGAAGAATGAGTAGCATTCATTTACAACAATTTACTTACCAGAAGAGACAATAAGAGACACATGAATCAATAAGGTAAAACAAATCAAGAGAGCAGTGTTCACACTTAACTGAACAAGTTCCATATACACAGAGGTACAAAAAAGTTTTTAGACTAGTTCTGTAACATACAAACAGCTGGGAATACAAGGCCACATGCACTGTCACAGAGAGTACTGAGCTACATAAGAAAATGTGTCAAAAGATATCCTGCTTTGGGCTTAGGTAGATAACTGATGAACCATGCTATTGTTAGTACAGGCACTATTTCTTTTAAAAATCTTGAATGACTAACAAAATTAATGTGAGCAATAGTGCAATTTTGTGAGAAATGTGGCAAATCAATCACCAAGAATTGCACAAGATGAAGAAAGTTTATAGTGAAACAGCCATGAGTTGTGTGATTTTATTTTGAATTGCATGTCTGCTTCAAGCCCCAATGCAGAACACTGGAAGACACTGAAAGATCAGACAGACTTTCAACATGCTCAACACTGGAAGGCAATGAGAGATCAGAAAGATCTTCAACATGCTCAACACAGAGTCGAGTACAACTGCCAAGTACATGCCTCCACAGTAACTCATCTTCATCTAGACTCTAATCCCCTGGCAGCACTTGGACAACACATTACATCTACCTCTCAGCTCTGAACGCATCCGGTTGTAACCGGGGGGTGGTATTAGCTACTAGTGTAGCACCACCTTCAATGCTCCTTTCTTGTCAGTTGTTCACGTTTAGTATTTTTATAGCACAAATATATTAATTATCTATAATTCTTTGCAGGTATACTAATAAGTATCCAGGTTGATCATTGTTAAGGATTAGTAATAAGGAATTCCCAAATAATTCTTGGATTAGTTGTCATTTTGTGACAGCCTTGGTTGCTCCAGTAAGTGTGCTTTGGACTATCCCTCACAAAGCCTAAGCAAGTATTTTATTGCACTTATGTCGTAATATTCTCTTGTTCATGCTTGTTCTTCCTTTGATTTATATCAGGCTATTTGTTATTTCTTTGCATTATGTTGTGTTTGATCTTTATTGATTTGAGTTCTTATTTTTCGGTTTTGTTATGTGCTTGCAGCATGTATTGTTATGCTTTGTTGGCTTATTCTCTTGTTTGCATGTTACATCCGCAAGTATCTCAGGTTCTCTCCATTTGGTTCCCCAGTCCCTCGAGAGCACAGGTAATTAAATTGAGTTTTTTAAAAAAATTTTCAACAGTGTTCTATCATCACTTGTCCATGTTTCGTTAGTTCTATCTATAATTCCCTATTTATGTAAGTTTTGCTTCTATAGGTCATCAGTCCTTATATACATTCCTAGAGTACACTTTTCTAAGGTTTATTATTCTGGTGTTCATCATCACATAGTTAATAGTTAGCTCATTGCCCAGATTACCTATTTGTTTAGTTAGGACTTTCCAGAAGTCAGTAGCAGTGTCTGGGACCATTTCAGTTGTACATATCTCTCAATAATGAATTCGGTAATTGATAGATCCTTATTCTCCTTACTATTGGTTGTTGCCCTTTATTTAGCTAAGTAGATAACAGGTTTGTCTCACCTGCGGGAGACAAACGGCAACACCATGTCTATGAATTACCCATATTACAGAAGTGAAAGGGAAAAATGTGTAATTAGGGTACAGCAAGGCATTTCATTCAATGAAGTCCTAGAATTAATCAGTCTAGAACAGACAAAGAATGGCACCAGCAAATTTCATGGCATAACTTTCACAAACCAGCATGTGAACAGTAGGCAGAGTTCTTAGAATTGAGGCAATGTAGAACCTCTCTACACCAATATCTGAGAATCCACTTTTGATATTAACTTCTCAAGCCAGGAGTACCCATGTAAGTGAATTCTGCAAAAACCTATGACAAAGGGGGATCCCTGCCAGACATAAACTTGTAGAAGCCTCTTCAGTTTAGGAAGGTAGATTTCAGTTCCAATGCCTGCAGTTCTAAGGAAAGCTACTACCCTCAACCAGACTGGAACTCTGCCCAAAATAGTGCAAGAATGAAGCTGTAGTGAACAGCATTTTCAAGATGGCTGGAGTGGGCTAATATCAGGAAAGTTTTGTAACCCAAGAGATTGACAAGGCAGAAAAAAGGACAATGACTATTATGGTTAACAAATAATACCCATAATATTGAGACTGGCGCTATTATCAAGTATTGTAGAAAAAACAATGCATGATAGAAGTAGGGGTAATGTTCAAAGTATCTGAAATGGTTGATGCAAATATGATGAAAGCTGGACTTACAAACCTGTGTTTAACATGCTTTAAGCAGAAAATATAAAAATGACACAGTAGATTGATTACAAGAGAATACAAAGCCAGGCTTGAAATTTTTTAATGGCTCATGGAGAAAACTGCCACACTTGGTTGCAATACAGTAAACCTATCAGAAAGCATCTCATACAGTTAGTCTCTACAAATATAAAATTAAGAGAATGACAGAGGGAAGGGACGGGTTGTGTTGTGCATTAAAAACACTGTTCCATGCATGGTGATGGACATTGTCACAGAACTAGGGTGTGCAGCCTTTGAAATCAAATTGGGGCAAATGGAGTTAACTGGTATTTATTTATGTTTCATCTGACTTTCCTAACACTCTTGTAAATAATAAGAGGGAAAAAGTACTAATGCAATTAAAAAAGCCATACCTTATTTTAAAGGTTCCAATAGACATGTTTCTTGTAGGTCAGTCGATACAAACTAGAGGGGAGGAGTTCTGGCTGATATTGTATTAGATCAAAACTTCTAATCTTGGACTCTAGAAAACTTACATACATGAGCCCAAGAGGACATTTTATCCACATAGATTTGACTTTAAGCTGTTAAAACATCGGCCACCCCTTTCTTTTTCAAATATTAGGGGATATGTTTGACAATGATTGCTTCTCAATAGTGGGGATTTCAGGGGTGCATCTGTGGTGCTCAACCAAGATGGAACATCAGAATTGCCAAATGGAGCTAGTTAATTCTTACATCAATTTCAGAAGTGTAACAAATACAGTTGAACATGGCTGGACAAAAGTCAAGAAAGGATTAACCAAATCTGCAATGATTAATATTGGACAATTGAAAATAGTCAGAAATCCAAATTAAATGAAAAGATGGAATGCGGAATGTCAGTAGGCAGTAAAGGAGAGAAATCTGGCTCTCTGTGCAAACATAGAAGAGGTCAAAAAATAACAGGGTTGTTTGTAGCATTTAAATGAAAAGAAGCAGAAGCTAGATATATCATTGAAAAGGACAAAGCAGAGCTGGGAAAATTTTACAAACAGCTGAAGTCAAGAAAGTAACTCAAAAAAAGTATGGAAAGCTAAGATCATTTAGAATGTGATGAAAACTGAAAGAAATACAATGTACTTGAGGTAAATAAAACTGAGGAAGTAACTGAGAAATTTGCCAAACACTTCCCAAAAGTGAATGGAAATGAATAACTTGCTAAAGAATGTAGGGAACATAAGGCAAGATGGGATGAAAACTAGATGCTAGCCACAAGTGATAACAATTAATGATATAATCAGGTCCTTACTTGAGAGGAACTGACAAATTTTGAGAAAATCTGCAAAAAGAATACATCCCCTGGAATAGATGAAATACCACATATCTTACAAAATTTAAATGGTGAAATAAAATGTTGCTAGACTACTCTAATCTAATATAGACTAGGCAACAGGTTCCACAACTCTGGCAGACTAGCATTTTTATTCCAATACTGAAGGCAGGGAAAGTTTCTACAAGTTCGATTTCTTATAGGCTGGTGGTGCTCTGAAGTTGCCATAAAAAATTATTAGAATAAGTAATAGGCAGTTTTTAGTAAGATACATGGAGTCAAACAATAATTTGATGTTATACTAAGGCGGAGTTAGATTATAACAATCAAGAATGCACTGTTTGGTGGCATTATAGGTTGATGCATGAACCTTATACATAGTAAAAAACTACTGTATGTGCATTTTTTTGCCTACAAACAAGGTGTTCAATTCAGTGTGACACTGGGAGCTGATGAAAAACCTCAGAAATAGACGTGAATAGAAAATTGTGGCACTACATTAATAATTTTTAACAGGTACTTGAATAGTGATGAGGTTAAATAATACATTATCTAATCAATGCCCTAGTATGAATTGAATCCCCTAGGTAGCATCATCAGTTCAATTTTGTTCAATAAAATAAATGATATATTTGAAAAATGTGGCAACATAAGATTTTTATTTTATGCAGTTGGTGGAACTCTGGATTAGTAATGGCCTACCCTTGAGGATGCAAATAATGCCAGATGCTCTGGATAAAATATGAGATTAGTCTTAAAATAGGGACTATAATTATTAGCAAATGAAACTTAAGGACTAATCTTAACAAGAAAGATAGATCAAAATATAGAACTCAAACTAGGAATATAACAAATTTATTTCACCAATAACATGAAATTTTTGGGCATACCCTTTGATAGAGGATTGATGCGGCACAGATACATAACATAAATTCAGTCAAAATTTCATGGAAAGCTAAGGCTGATGTCCTTTGTAGTGGGATGGAGATTGGGAAGTAGTTTTGAGATTCAAATAAACCTTTACAAGGCCCAAATAAGATCCAAAATAGACTATGGATGTTTCTTATATGAAACAGCATTGACATCCAAGCTACTTGAATTAAACAGTATACAATTTACCAGAGTTTGTCAAGTTCTGGTGAATTCTCTATACATTGAGGTCAACATAGTGCCCCTGAGATGCAGGAGGAAACTACTTAGGATAAAATATACGAGTCAACTAATGTCCACTGCAAACCACCATATGAGATGCATACAATCCATATTACCTTGCCAATTTTATAATTTCAGACCCTATTCCTTACTTTGTTATGGAAAAATGTAGAAAAAAGAGGATGAGCTATGATGTGATGAAAATTGTCCCAATAAAGAAAATAAATCATTTATAACCAGGGGGTAACCTTTATTGCATTTTGGAAAATTTACTTGAAAAGGAACTACTTGGAAATGAATGTCAAAATAAATTCTTGAAAATGATTCAGATTGTCAAACTGGAGGAGAATATTTATGGATCAATCCCTACAGAACAGAGGCAGGGTTGTAGTGGCAATCTGGAGTGTTGATGGAGCAGTAGACTTCCAGATTGTTCGTCCATTTTTGCAGCAGAGACTTTAGCATATCACAAGCATTGAAAGTAATTGAGCTCAAGACTGAATTACCTTGTATGCATAGACTTGTTAAATTGTATGCAGTAGTAGTAGTATTAGAAGGGAAAGCAGCGATCCAGAAACTCTATCTCGCGCTGAAAGAGTAGGGACCATTTAGCATAGACTTAGGAAAACGTGGAAATTATGCATAGGGTGTGTTCCCACACAAGATCCCCTCTGCATAGAAACAGCAAGTTAAGAAGGAAGAGGCTGAAAAAACAAATAAGAAATAGTAAAGAAGTAATGGAAACAGAAAGAAGCAAAGTGGGCACGAAAGATAGAAGTCCGGAAGGCCTATCTAAAGCTGAGGTAGACTAGCAGTGCTCCCTGGAGGCTGCTAGTCCCCATAAGATAGATAAACCTAACTAACCTACCCCTATTGCCTATGGCTTATCCTATGCCCTCTGAGGGGTAAATTATACACAGGCTATCAATAAGGGACAAGGAACCTACTGTTTTATTTAACAGATCATATATAAGTGGGATACCAACTTGAATACAGTGACAATATAATGGGTGTCTAGCCGTGTAGGAACGAGAGCTTAGCCTCACAATGTAGAATTGGTCAGAGGTAACCGGTGGCTTTGTGCAGGGGGGGGGGGAAGAGGGAGAAAAGGGGGTTTCTTCATTTATTTTTACAAAGATTAGTGCAACATACTTCATCAGATAGAGAAATCGGAAGTGCAAAATACTGCCTCAAAGGGCACAAATCCTTTATATTGTTTGTGCTCTACTTTTATGTAAGTAGCATCCAACTATTGCCACATTTGTCCTATGCATCTGAATATGTTCATGTGTGCTGTCATCATTAATACTGTAATAAATTTACAATGATAATTGTGGAATTAAAGCTACTGTAACTAGCTCTTGTACTTTACACAATTGAAATAACAATGTAGCGGAATTCAATTGTTTGATTTACGTGAAATGGTTTTTTTGAATTCTTTCAACACAGTTGATTTCTTACGAACCATGTGCCATTTGGAGTTACTCGGTAAATTGGGGTTACTTGGGATGAATAGCCCACACTGCCTACTGAGGACTCTAATGTCCAAAGTATATAGCAATTCTCAAATGAAAAGTTGGGCTATGAAGCTCATTATTTTCATCATATATTAGAATTTGTAAAAGTTAAAACTGATTCATTGAAACATTCAAAAGATTAGATTAATTTTTAATTTATAACCTTGAACATTGAAATTCTGGCAACAATATGGCATTTTTTGCATTCTGAAATAGTAAAATAAAGGTTTATTGAGTGTTTCATGATGTGGTTAAGTTAAAATAGGCTGAAAATGTTAAGTTAGGAAAAGTTCTTGTACATGTAAATGTAGGAGCACAATTGTAGTACATGAAATGTGCTATAAAATTATCATCTCCTAATATATTGAGTTGAGTTTAGCAGAAATTGGTTTATTGGTAGGGAATCTAACCCTGAGTATAAAGGGAAACAGGTTTATCTCAGGTTGACTGTGTAGGAACGTTTTTTAATTTGTCTTAGTCTTTGTTTTCTTATTTTAGAAATGAGCATTTTTACCACCCAAATTTTGTTATGTGAATTACATTATGTATTTTTACCGTTTCAGATGACATTCACTGATGATGTAATTTTACGAAACCAGACTGGTATGAGTGTCAATATATGGTTTTTATAGCAACGATCGAGTTGAGTTTAATTTCATGTTCATGTTTGTAATTCACTGAAATAATTACATCCAATATGTTTCTGTGAGCATCCTAATATAAGAATTAACCAAAGATTTGTGAAAGAAAACTACTTTTCTTAAAGTTAATCCTGCTAAGATCAAAGACCATAGGTTTTTACATTGTGTCCAGACCATAGTTGGGTATAAAATTTTACTTTAATAAATTATCTACTTCCTTAAAAATTAGCTATTTCTGAATGCTGAGGAATGCTGAATGCTTATTAAAACCTGTGTAGTAACTTTTTAATCCATTGTTATTAATTAAAACCTCTATTTAATAAGTAATTTTTTCTAAATTAATTCAAAGTTTAATATTCATATATGTGATTGTTTCAGGTACTTGTGTGACACAAGTCCTGCCTATTGATCATAAGCAGGGTGTAACTTGCACCTAATATATTCTTTGTCCTCAGTAATATTTTCAAGGCATGAGCCCATAAATCCCTAAAAATTACTACAGAGTCAATTGCAATCCTTTTTGTTTCCAATGGGTGAGCAACCTCCCATTTTTTCATTCATCAAGCACAAAAATGTAAATACCTTGGTTTGGGTCCATTGCTAAAATCACACCCAGATCAAGAGTGAAGACGCAGGGGTAGCAGGTTGCTGCAATTTGTCTCATGTGCTAATGTTTGGCACTGAGCTTCATAAGAGATGAAATAGTTAAGCCAGCTTTTCCATGGTATGCCATTCATTGTGGTTCTTTTTTTTTCCATGTTTAAAACCATTTTGGATGTGGAAGGCTTGCCTTGTTGAATATTATTGATCTAGGTATTACTCCATTTGAATCAAGTTATGTTGTCGCATGGAATGTGTTTTGTTAATAACTTTGCAATTTATGTATAATGCTTAAGAGTCATTTTGTAGGCTTTTAAGGGCTGTAAAATGCTATATGCAGTAAATTCTAGTTACTAACTAGTTTATATTGAAAAATATTGTCCTGTGTAGCCCAAGCATTTAGTTCAACTTGGACGAATTAAAAAAATGGTAAATGCATTAAAATTAATTTTTGATGGACAACTTTTTGTGGTTTAGTTTGTGATCATTGTGTTGTACCAAATTGATCATTAAATTGATAAACTAGTTTTTTGGTCTCATCAATTTTTCTTTAAATTGACAATATTTCATGAGCATTGTGTAATGTTGAAATTTAGTTGTCTGCTGAGCAGAAATGTGTAAAGGTTGATTGACAGGCTTTCTACAGCTTACTAAAAATGTTTGAGTCATCAATACAATTTGAATGTAGCTAAATTGCTATCCAAATGCAACCACATCTCAATTTAAATATGGCAATATCACTGAAACATTCAACACCTAGGCTGGCCTTCCCCATCCAGAACGGTTGACAATATGAAAAATTCACCTCTTCCGTGTACAAGAATAGAAGATGCAATATTGATTAACTTTCTGAATTATCTTATCTCTCATAGGAATCAGAGCCAAAAATTTGTAAATGAGATGAATTGCCGAAGTCATCCTCTCTTGTTTACTCCAGATTGAAGGGAGTAAACATTTTTCTAGTTGTAAAGATGAATACAGCCCCTATCAATCTTTTGTGCCAGATAGTTTTCTTTAACGAATTACTCAAACATATCTTGGTAATACCAAATTTTATAGGCTGCTCTTGAGATAGTCCGGATGTGGATTTTTCTACGTCTGTGGGTGGAGATTTCAATTTCCTGGGATGTGGATGTCTTGTGTTTATTATACTGAGCTGTGAAAAATAGGTTTCAGCTACAGATAATGGAAGAAAATAGCTCTTATGTCTTAAAGAATAATTTCTTCAATGAATGCAACTAATGGATGAAGTACTTTAATAATTTAGTGAGCTCACAAATGAAGTTATGCAATGAAAAGTTATAAAAAAACACTTGAATTTATAGATAACAGTATGGAGTGACTTTATCATCTGTTATACTGGGATGTGAGATAACAACTCAACTCAAATGCACCCCACAATCCTATATCCCCAGCCACCACCCATTTGTAAAAAGCTGCTTCTTACATTTAATACTATTAACTAATTATTGGCAAGTTGTATTTTAAAGACAAAAGTTTCTGTACTCGATGAGGGCTTAACCTGGATTTCTTCTCATCATGACTAATGTTAGATATCCTGAATAGGCATACTTACTATGTAGCTACACTACTGGAGAGACAGGCTGTGTATGTTGTAGCAAGTGTAGAATGGAAAGGATATGACTGAGCATTTGTGTGCCGACTGAGGAGATCTGAAATCTGTTTGTGTTCAGTTCTTTGATATTCATCAATGATTGTGGTAGTTTCTTCAGTGATATTTCTTTGGCAATGTTCTTCAGTATTGCTATCTGAAGAGAGTAAGACATTCATCATCTGCAAAGGCTCTGATGCCACTAGGCACATCTGTCTCAAATATTTAAATATTTTTCTTTGATTTGTGCGTTCATATCCTTTTTTCTGTCCTGGTTCTGTATTTCTTCACACATATACTCAAGAATAGCAATACACCCATGAAGTGCATATAGAGAGAGGTTGTGCCGCTTTCTTCTTTGGTCATCGTCGTCGCTAAGCCCACCTGCTCATCTGTTGGACCCCTTCACTGTTAACAACGAAGTAAAATTAGTCGTATTACGGTGTATTAAGCCGTTTTCGAGTGCTCGCTCCTCGTTGAGCGGGTTCATCCAAATCCTGGTCCCGCTTCGTCTGCCATCTACCCCTGCTCGTTTGCTCGTGTTAGGTAACATGGGGAAGCATCTCGTACTTCTGCAGCAGCTTTAACCTCTATGTGTACCGGAGCTGCTCCTAGCTTGGTCGGCCTTTAACTGTCCAACTCTTATCGAACTCTTCCCCATGATCCCCCTCTTCCCCTTTATCGCCCTCTTCCTCTTTTCGTTCGCCTTTATCGCATTCTTTTTGC
>VOMN01060728.1:0-26570 GCA_014899125.1 Orchestia grillus
TCTGGGGTCAAAATACCCTGGGGAACCAAACGAAATTGTGAGTCAAAATAACCATCCAAATATGCAGACTAGAATTATATCCCCGAAGTAATAATAGCCGAGTGAAACGACCACAAATATCGTTTTACTAGTGCTCATAATGCATACGGTAGAGAATAAAGGCACGATATGGGTCAACTCCAGCACCTCAAACGTAAACGTTCGAGCATTTGAACGAAAACGAACACCTGCATACACACGAACATCGAGCCATAAATTTGCGAGATCATGAGTAAAAAATTGCGAGTAACGAATCATTTCGTTGTTAGGCTTATCTCAAGGGGATCATCAACCCTGCAGAAAATTTTTCCTACATGGTTTAAACGAATAAGGCTAAGTGCACCAATACATTTATCAATATAAAAAAGGACTATATTAGAGTTTTCTTTCCCATAGATCTTTTTTTATTCAGCCGAAGAAAAAAGTTACAGTATTTAAAAACGGTTTCGAAGGGAGTGCGTAATGAAGCCTTTGAATCCAATAATTGAACAGATGGAGCAAAATGGGTTACGGTATCGGGATCAGCGTCCAAGTGTTCATTCAATTATAGACGATTTTGTTCGAATCCCAAATAAAAAATTGAAAAATTTCTTCCGTAATAAGTATCTGACAGTTTCGATGTACCATGAGTTTACAACTGAACTTGGTCTGAAAGCTTCGAACTTTGTTGAGAACTAGAATTTATTTCCGCGTCAAATTGCCCAAGAACAATTTTCATACGTCAATAACGTCGTCTATGAAAAAAATTTCGTCTGAAACAGGAGGCATTTCAGCACAGTATGTTTTAAAATACTATTTTCAACCGAAAAGAATCAATAAGGTAAATCCCAAGAAAATCGTGAAAGAAGTCGGTACGTGCGAAAAACAATTTTTAACGTATGGAAGCGGCATCATGCAAGCAAATTAAGGTTCTTACGAAAGATAACTTCATGAATAACGCAGTGTGTTCGCTTTCAACAAGTTGCGCAGTGTTTCCGGAATAGATTGCAAAAGTGGCTCATCTCAAATTAATTTCAACCAAGCCCCACCTCAAAACCTGTCCATGATAACTATTAAACTGGAAAACGTGATGTGGACCGCTCAATTCAGTCCTCGAAAACAGAACGCTCGTCAATAGGACGAAACTTTCCATTCCGATGATAATACACGAGTAGTCTTCCACTCCGGGCACGAAATTCTTTTCCTCGGAGTGGGTTGTGCATTACAAACTACAATGGCAAAATTTAGGTGATTTTTCTCCATCTTATTCCTGAAAGCAGTCCATTCTAAGTGTCAAAGCCACCAGGTGAGGTTATTTGTGTACTGCAGCAGCATCATATGGCTCAAAATTTCCAATTGCCGTCAATGATTTTCTTAGTCGATACTGAAATGGAAGGGATAGATCAACAGTATCAATATAATAAAATATAATTATAATTATCATAGCCTTGAAACTAATGGAGCTCAATATCTGTTAACAAACGACAACTCCAACAGCAGTGCAGAGTTTACGATTTTTGACAAGAAAAAACTCAAGCTACTGTCACCCCAAGACCCCAATCCACAGGACGAACTTTGTGTATTCCCACACAGGATCCCGGCACATGAAAACAGCTAGGTAAGAAAACAGCTAGGTAAGAAAGAAGAGGAAGAAATGATAAAAGAACAATCAGCGAAGAAGACGTGAAAACGGATGCTTCATACGAACCAACCGAACATGAAGCACTAAAGCATCGAAGGCCATGTCCAGCTGAAGTAACGTAATAGTGCCCCCTACGGTCGCCAGCAACACACAATAGCCATACCTCAACAACACAACCCTATTGCCAATCCTACGCCTCCTAAACGTCTAGATTAAAGCTGAAAGACGCATAATATTGTGACTTATATCCTAAATTTTCTTCCTGTGCGTCGTTCTTCTACTTGACAGTCTTCGATTACTTCAAAACCTCGCAGGTAAAAACTTTCTGGCATACACAGTCCCGTTCATAAATACACAGAAATACAAAAAATGAAATTATGTATCTACATTATTACATACTGAACCCAAATGACCATCACTCGCCCACCACCATTACCTTGTGCGAGGTCATGTCGGTGTCGACATAGCCTGGATGGCAGTGGTTGATGACGATGTCCTCTCGAGATTTGTCTTCGTCGATCTGACGCTGCTGGACCCTCGTGAGGGCGGACACGGCTACTTTACTAGCGCCATACGCTGAGTTCTGCCAGCCCAGATCCCCGTGTTTGTTCTCACCAGCAGCCCTGCCGTGAAAAATCTCTAGTCATAAAATTTCAGCAACGTGCTTGAAAACTAATCAATTAAACTTTAAACTAGCAGTTGTAACAATACTGAGGCTCGGTATCTACTTTTCGTTTGTGTAAGAAAGAATAGAAAATGAATCCCCAGATAATTTCAGCAACTCACAGCACGAAGTCGTGTCTAGACAATGGCAGCAGATCTCATTGATTTACCACACTCGCATCAAAGTGGTTGTCCACGTACACCAAGTTTCCAATCTGAAAGCTCAGTGCGAGGCCGCACCTTGATGACTATTGAAATTTTTTAGCTCCAAGTATTCAAAATATATTGAACTTTTGATGCAAGAATGTACTTTTCAAAAACGAGAAACTAGACATTTTGCACATTAATTTAAACCAGCGTTAGCTGGTTTAAATTTTAGCATCATATATTGAAGATTGCCCATATTTAAGGAAGCATGAAAGCCGAGAACCTGCAGCGCCACCCACTTCAAAAAGTCGCGCATGATCTGGTCGAGCTGGGACTCGGTGAGGGCTGGGTCTGCCAGCTGCTGCCTCAGCTGCGCCCCAGGTACCATGCTAAGGTGACCCAAGCACGACGACACGTTCACCACACTGCACACAAAATGCCAATTACCAACGTCAGCAGGGCCGCATAGTTATAAAAGTGAACGCATCGAATTTGAATAACGAACTTTTGATAATGATTAATCACAAATTTGAAATACTCATTATAAATACCCATTAAATTCCAGAATATGACCACTTTCAGTTTGTACTGCAACGAAGGGGCGCGTGAAATACNAGAAAAACATCAATTGCAACTCTCATATGCTAAAGTAGCTAGAAGCTGTAAGTGAGCTCGAGTAAACTTTAACACTAATCTCAACTTCAACCTTGATTGCAACCTCTTAACCTGATAATAGATATATATTAAAATCAAAATAACACAATAAAAAAATCATTTCTCTTAAACAATCTCAGGCAGATTGGTACGTATGGCCTTACTATAAATGATAATTTTGGGGATGGCCACTCTTCCTATACAGACCTTTCTTCTGTCAAAGTTGGAGCACTCCTAATTCGAAATGGTCATTACATTTTGCTCCCCCAATAAACATAGATCACTCAAGATTAAACCTAATTTCTACATTAATACATGTCAGAATCTTATGTCTTAACATAGAAATCAGATTCGAAATGAGAAGTATGAAGAAATATACTTAAAGAATACCTAAACTCACTAACATTTATGAAGGTAGATACCAACACTAACATTAAATGATCAGTTTTATGACAAAAAAGAACTAACGTAAGAAAAACCAATATTAATGTACAGATTGAAGCCTTAACAATTACTGAAGACTTTTCAAAAGAGAATGGAAAAGCTTCATCATACAGATTTATTTATTACTTGTTCCAAACTCAGTTGCATTTTTTCTCAAATTTTGAAACAATTAACATGGACAATCTGCTCCAAATTGACTTGCCATCAAGATTTAACAAAAACCGTATACATTGAAATATCCCACTTATGTATCAATCTAACTGGACTTTAAATTATAATCCACGGCTCCATCATAAAATCAAAGAAAGTAGTAGAAAAACCTTTGCCATCTATAACTCGGCATGTTAATGTAAAAATTATTCAATACTTGCATATCTCGTCATTAATAAGAAGGACATTACAACCCAGCTTCATAAAGATGCTGTTAGATTTTGTGAAAAACTACAAACAGTTTAATTGCCTGCGTACCTATATACATAAAGGTGCAGTTCATTTCCTACACAAAGCTAAACATAGCCTTATGGGGAAGAAAATTTGATAATTGAAGGGTTAATACAAATTACGGCAAACACTTGCCGAGCATGAGAGCGAAGTATTGGGAAGAAAGCTTGGCACACAGCTTGCAAGCTGAAGTAGTTCACCTCAATGGTGGTCTTGGCCTGCTCTCCAAACGGCTCTGTGGCATCGTTCTGTCAGATAAAAGGATTAGATAACTAATAAGTTTCAAGCTCCCTATCTGCATAAAATATGATCCAAAGAGAGTCAAGTGACACAATCATTTGGTACTAACTATGAAGAATGGGAAATCTATCCACAAGGTGCAATCCCACACTGGGTTGCCTATAAATGGAAACAGCAATTTAAGAATGAAGACAAGTAAGAAATAGCAAAATTAGTGTCAAAATTAGAAGAAGCAAAGTGGGCAAAATGATTTAAATACTGATGGCCTACCTATAGCTTAGGTAACTGAATAGTTGGCAGAAAAAATTGAATTTTCTGCTTTTCTTGAATCAGTCCCCGGAAATGTGATTTATGCAAGTACTAGCAAATATCACAGAAAGAATTCTACAAAACAACCAATAAGTAAGACAAACATAACTGGCAATGAGAATTTGATGAATAATCTACATAAATAGAACCCTAGCACTTACATGTTGTGTTTGTGCAGAAAAAAGTGGTAATTTTGCAAGAATCTGTCCCAAGAATGTGCAACCTCAAGCTGAACAGACCAAAAGCTCAAACGGACAAATGCAGCCACAGACAAAGAATATAATAACAAAAACAAAGTACCAAAGGATATATCAACATAGAAATGGTGAAATATTTTACTTTAAATATCTACCTTATGTACATTATGAAATAAATAAGTTATTTTTTAATCAGGTGTATTTGAAAGAGTACCACAGTTTATTTTCCACATTACTAATCCTGTCAGAAAATTTAAAATAGGTACAATTCAGTACAATGTAAATCAGCCATGTGATATATTTTTATTACAAACAAATTTAAACACACAAGCTTGCAAAAAAGCCTATGTTTTATAGTTAACCAGCTAACCTTGAATGCTATGCCAGCATTGTTAACCAGTACATCAAGACCACCATGCTCTTTCTTGAGGAAACTGGCAAAACTTTCAATGCTGGAAGCATCCTCAACATCCAGGGGGTGGAACCGTGGTTTCAGGCCCTTCTTTGAAAGCTCCTCTACAGCCTTGGTGCCCCTCTCAACACTGCGAGCAGTCAGGTAAATGATGGATTGGTCACCCACAGCCTCACAGAGGGCCTTCACTGTGGCAAAACCAATGCCCTTGTTTGCCCCAGTCACCTGAAACAAGAAATAGTAAGTGTACCCATGACAAAAGTTATTTTATATAAAAATTGAATCAATAAATGGCCATCTGCAATATATATACACAAGTACCGAACATCAGTAAGAAATGGAAAATTTCATGTAACCATGTAGTAAAGCCAGCTGAAGCCTAATTTTGATCAGGGTACAGTATATATATATATACCAGATCACACAAAAATTTTACTCAACATTCTCAAAATTTGGAAGTGGCTTAAGTTAAGCAATTTAATTTTTGTATTATTATTCAATTCTGCTAAAATGATAATTAATTTTACATGAATTCAAGACAAAGACAGCCTGGCAGATGTTATATTTCAAATTCAAAGCCTAAAACTATAGCTAGAATTTTTAAGATCTTTAATTCAATTTTAAACAAGACACATTTTAACAAAAAGAAGATTTTCTCAAACTATCTACTTTTTCTAACATATAATTTCAATAATACTTTTGTACAAAGGATGTTTAACTTTTTTTGAATTGAAAATAAATGCTCATATACACCTGATTAAAAGTTATGAATGAACACTGCACAATGAGCAAGATCTCATGAATAATCATTCAAGATACTTGTGTAATAAAAATAATGATTTTCCATTTATATTAAACAGTATGAATTACAACATGGATGATAAGAACAAAATGAGCTTGTTTTAGTAACTTAAGATAGAGTTTCTTGTTAAATTTTGACTAAATTTCCTGAAACATTGCTCTTAAAAATTAAATTTAAAGACAAAATATTCTATATTTAAAAAAATAAGTTTTAAACAGCTCGTGCACAAAAAACTCATTCATGAAACATAATTAGCAGTACGTTAGGCACAAGCAATGGTTTTAATAGGGAGACGGTACTAAAAGCTTTCGAAATAAAACTTATAATACAGCTAGGTGATAAGCCGACTATATGAATTGAATTAGCACAAGAAAAACCGCTACCCCACCTGTCTAGCGCATTTTACTCGTAAAAAAGACACTAATTCTACTAATTAATATCTCAAGGTCATGTAAATGCTATTTACACATCTTAAGCAATATCTTCAAACACAAACGGCATCACTTAATCACTTAAACTTACCACAAACACCCGAGAAGTCGACATGATTTGCCTTGGATATTAGATTTTGAACACAGACGTTCGGCAAAGTTACTTTCACTACGTTTGTGCGGATTTTATTTACACCGAAATAAAAAAATTTCAACGCACGGAACTTGCAAGGCTCTAGAGAGCAGTGAATGCATGAGCCGGCATTTGAGCTTCCTCTGCAAATATCTTTCAAGGTCAAAGGCACTGATCAACAATGAGTTACCTAATATGCCAAATGAATTGCTTGAACCAAAGTTTTAGACGTTTTAATACTGGTACCAGTACTTTGATCAGTTTTTTATTTAGGAAATATGAGAGATTTCGAGCATGCAATTGATTTCAAGCGCCACTTAAATTGATTCAGTAGAAGTGGTATTTTGGACATCTGAAGGGAAAATTGGCACTCTTCCTCCTATCAATTGAACACTACGGGATTTTAAAATAGTATCGTACATTTATGTTATGAGTTCAATTAGAAATTAATTTCCATACGAGCTTTTTTAACAACAAAACATTAAGTACGTGTTTTTTCCACTTTCTAAAGTACATACAGTGGAAATGTAGCGGCCGCTACATTTCAAAGTAGCGCTGCCCACCTCTGCTTATGTGTAAAAGAATCCAGGTTGCATCAGCCCATCTTCGCAATGTAATTTTTATTTTATGAAGTATGCACAACGATCACACAATGTTTATTAGAGAATTTAAGCTGCAATAGGCTATCTTTGCTTTGTAATTTTCATTTAATATGTTCTACGAGTTAATATTTCCCTTGTCGTGCTTAGCATAAAATTATGAATCACAATTCGAAGCTTCAACGGGATTTTCACCCCTAATTTCAAGGTTGTGGTCTTACTGATCACAATCAGAAGTTCCATTGCGACTTCCACATTCTAATTTTAAGGCTGTAATTTTCAACGTGACTTCCACCCGTAATTTTTAGGTTGTAGTCACAGATCACAATCAGCAGTGTCACTTGACTTTCATATTTAATTTTAAGGCTGCTATTTTACTGATTGAAAACCCGACGTACCATACTCTGTATGTGAACTAGATCGGATTAAAATATGTTTCTTTCTTTCTTTTCTTGTCTGACATTTTATAACTTCAGGTTGCCCCAGATTCTGCCCTCGCCCTGGTGTCTTCCTGGCGTTTCTGTTTGCAATGCCTGTTCATTTCTGGCTGCGGTGCTTCGTATTTGAGACGTTAGATCGTTTGGACTTCTCAGAAGCTTTAACGTCGGCATCATGACCACTTCATTCCTGGTTGCCGCGTTTCGTGCCGGACAATCGATCCGTTAGATATTTAGTAGCTCCTGCACTGACGTGACCATTATTTGTTTCATTACCAATAAAGGCCTATTTCCCTAAAGCCGCCCAGGTTCTCTCGTACTAACACTTACTGCCCCTGAGGAGCACGAAGGTTTGGTGGCCGTCGCAGTTTGATGTCCATGTGTCAATTTTGAGCTCTTGTAATTTTAATGAGCAATGACATACATGAATTCAAACTTAATCATTATTTGATTATAAAATAAAATAATAATAAAATTAAAAACAATGCGAATAAAAGAGCAAGACAATTCACGTTAATCATAAAAATATATTTCTATAAAACTTAACTTCAAACGTTTCGATCTCTGGCCATCATCAGCGAAAGAGGAAATCTCTGAAACTTCCAAATTGAAACTAATTTTGTATATGCAATATAAAATTGCTTAGCAACGATTGAAGAAAAAACAGTCCCACTCAACCGTTAAAAGAACAAAATGAAGGCCGATAAGAAATCAAGGTTCCAACAAATAAAAGTAAGATGCAGAAAAAAGCTGAATCGAGGTTATCTGTTTACTGTTGCAATCGAGGTATCTGCGTAACAATTTGCCTTCGATAGGATAAAAAATTGGAACGGACGTGCGCTGGTTTCCACCGCACTCTGCGCCTGCTTGCTTGATGTTCTAGTAGACGCGCCCCATCAAAAGTGGTGGGACAAATGATGTTATATTCTTAAGATACCCTCCTATTAACGGTAACTCTGACATGACATAATATTCTTTTCAGTATCCCTGATAACTAGTAGTGATAAGGAATGCCGTATCTGACCATGGTTGAACTACGAACGTTGCGCAATTCAACCATGTATCTGGCAGTTTCACTATTACTAGTTTAGGAATACGGACCCGGAATTTTCTGCTATCTAAATCCTTAAGAACGTGACAAAGAGACAGACCAAGAGAGCAAGCAACAACTGTGTATTAGTGTAAAGTGAATGACGTGTGTCCAGTTGTGATCTAGTTGTATTCCAATAGTGCAGTAGATAAAGAAAACTAAGGATCTTGGATAGTAGTTTTTATTGGCAGGAGTCATTTCCAACTTTTTCATTGTAAGGGTGTCCGCTAAAAATAGTAGATTTAAAAACGCTGTAGTTTGGAAACTACTATTGCTAGGAGGCTGAAATAGGTTTGATTGAAAAGAAAAAGATCGCAAATTTTATTTTAATTCATGTTTAACTTTTGACATGATCATACACGGACTCGAAACATTCATCAATAAAAATAATCAAATTTGTTATAACCTCCGATTTTCATCCAAAGAGCAATCTATTGGTATTTTGGAGAATATAATGAACAGTAGTTTTTTTAATATGTGTCTCAACAGATAATTTTCTTTATGATTTGATTAAAATCATTACCAGGTTAATTTTTGCTTCAGTCTTCTTTGTTTTTAAATAGCATGAAGTGTTTTATTTGAATTGGGAACTGTGGCCAGAACACTCAACTTAGTGTAATTGGGTTGAACTAATTTTTTTTTGAGATCGTATTGCATATCTTGTTTTGAAACCAATGAATTGTTTAGATTGCGGGTCCGTATTTAATCCACTCTTCCACGATAAATTTTCTCTGTCCGACTGTTAATTGTAGCATTTTTTTTGCCGGGGGGGGGATCTAATAAGCCATTAATTAACTGAAGTTCTAAAAATTGGCCTATATATTCGTTATAATCTTACGTATGATACCCGGTAAAATTTTAAATACTACTATTTTCAATAAAACATATTTCGGTCCTTTAACTCTAATACTTCTCAAGTGGCTGCGTTTTTAAATAGCATAATATAAATATCTTATCCTATAAACATATTATATGTCAAGACAACTGTAACACACGTTGTTAGGTTTGGGATTCTGCAACTAATCCGCAAGAAGCGCGTCAACTGCTTATAATCTATGATCATGTACGCTATAAACAAAAGGCACGGTTATACGCTTCATCTGTACATATATTTAATCTAAATATGAGAACGGGAACTGTGATACTGATTACAGCATAAATTTACGATCATCCTCCCCATGTAACTTTATTATATTGCTGGGTAAGAACATCGATTAAGGCTTCTTCTCGACGGAAATGCATCAAGGGCTCGTCCATCAGTTTCCGATAGGTGTGTCACTCTGAAATTGGTGTGAGTGAAGTAACTGCAGAAGGATTCATGAACATTACAGTACACTAATGCAAAAAGAATATGTAGTTGTGACACCATTCCCTTGAAGACAGAATCGTGTCACAAAACATCTTCCCTAAGCTTGCAAGTCAGAGGTACACCAACGGAACTAAACTGATTTTTCATGCAAATCTGTGGTATTAAGATCCGAGATTGAGCAGCGACAGGGTCATTCTCATCACGGATAGTACACACACGACAGCGTCATCCACCAATGTCTGTCGTATTATACAAATGACATACGAGTACAATTAACTTCTTTTGAAATTATTGCAGATATTTGATTCACGAGTAATGGAAGAGTCCAGTTATGGTGGTCATAATTTGAGTCTGTGCCAAGCAGTGACAGGGTAGTGAGTATTGAGGGACCTCCCCCAATGCGACAACGTGACAGGACGAGAACTTCCAGAATCTTCCAGGGACATGGGGGGATGTTCGTAGCTTCCGAGGTAGAGCAGTGGGCCTAGCACCAGGCGCCCTATGGTCACTTCATGCATGCCCCGGCTGCAGTGAACCTGCAATTTAAATATTTATAGCAAATTATTCAATGTTTTATGAGTGCAGCTTGGCATAGCCTATTGGAAACATTTAGGGTCAGCATTGCCGTAGCGAATAAATTGGTTCTCAGTCTATTCGTTTGTATACGCTGTACCGTACATAGTTGTATGAAGATCACTTGAGATCTACTAAAATACTAGTTAGGAAATTAAATATACCTACATGGGGATGAATTCAACACAGTGAGCCATTCAATGCAAGGACATGATTTTTGAAATTACTCGTGAAGAAAGAATACAGGGTGTTTGTATTCAGGAAGACCGTTATCGAAGTTTGCGTTAAGATGTGCTCTGCTTTGTAGCACTAACATTTCACATACACGTATGCTATTCATCATTTGACGACGACTGGAAGTGATGGTTATAGGCGTAAAAACTTTGAGGAATATTCAAGGAATACGTATGTGCATTGTGACGGTGCATTCTTTTTCTCGATCTCGGTTGTTTTTCAAAATTTTTGAGGATATTTTCAAACATGCAAACTCTTGACTCCCGGCAGTGCTCGATATCGATTATCCCAGTCTTCCACTACTAAGCTCAATCTGCATGCGCTACACATTTAGTATCTAATGTAAATTTACTTATAAGTGTAATTTTCATTAAGGTACTTAAAATCTAAGTAACTTTTACGGGTACGTGTCTACTTGTACATTCGTTTTAGGAACTTGTACGCTATCGCAAAATGAATAAATTAAACCTTTCTTCTCTCGTTATGAAAGGTGTATCGAGGTATAATTTGTCTGGCTCTAAAGTTTTCCTTAGCATGAACACCTGGACAACGTACATACAAGAGGGCTATAAAAATTACAAGTGTATAGTTAAAGTTTCCACTTACCTATTGGTTTCTCTGGTCTTTTTTAAAGGTTTAAAGATACTCTGAATTGCGTTATAGAGACACGAGTTAGGAAAGCAAGAATTCGAAGTTCTGGACTAGAAATTGATTTTCCTTGAAGAACGTCGAGCTACGGTTAAACGTATGTTTATTACTTAGCGTGAAATATCGTGCTGGGAAATTTCACCCAGAAAACAGTTCACGTAACTGTTGTAAGTAGCTTTTGACCAAGGGAATACTGTTGTAAAGAATGGGGTGATAGCGTTTTATTTAACATGTAATGCTAATTTTCCTTGGTGAATATTGCTGATCTCTAATCAATATTGGTATTGATGACATCAAGGAAATCACTTCCTCAAACACGCTCGTGCACACCCCCATTTGAGCCATTATTTTCCACTAGCAAACCTATTAGTAACAATAATTTTTTGGGAGCGGGTGATGTGTACACAACATTACACAAAAAATGCAGCATAAATACAGTCTATTTGAAAGCAAATAGAGTCGTAGGAACAAAGTTTAGGTTGAAATGCTAATATTCATTTATAGGTTATGAAAGTTTCTCTTACTGATAAAATGTATGTATTTCAATGTATTTCACTTACTCTGTACGAAACAAAACATCGAATCACTTTGAGCGGTCAGCTCTTCTAGATCAAATGTGGTTGAGGATACCTCATTGCTGTATTCACCATGACAATATGATATGAGTTATGTTATTCACGTTGAGCTGAACACTTTTTACATATTTACCTTGATAACAAAGGGATGCTTCACATTACTCAAATTAATTCGAACATTGTTCATACATTTATCTCGAAAACAAAGTAGCCCTTTCTGTTTTTTACGTGAAGCTGATCGCTGTTAACGTATTTACGTTGACGACAATGTGGTGCTCTACCTTACTCAAATTAATTAGCATATTATTCGCAAATTTACCTTGATAACAAAAATGGGCTATATGTTACTCACGATCGGACGGATAACATTCTCATAATTATCATAATAACAAAGTAAAGTTTTCTTTTGTTCAAAATCAGCCGACTAATATTTGCACATTCACCTTGATAACAAAAAATGCCTTCATGGTGCCCACTACCAGAAGAACAACATTCACATATTTACCTTGATGACCAGACATGCTTTGTGCTGTTCTTGTTTGGGCACGAAGAAAGTGTACGAGGAACTGAAATTTGGGTCACAGGTCAGCGGTAGCGGCATTTTATGGGTGGACTCCTTGGCAATTTTTTCCCCAGCTATCCACAAGGCCACACTGCACCAAACGAGGACTCTGTCTGCGCAAAAAGTTCAAAATAACGTGATGGTTTCTTATTGCATAACACAAACTTCATAATAATGTTTCCTTGGCATCAATGTTGTGCTAAACGTTTTCGTCTAAGTCAAGGTTAACATAACTTTTTCAAGCAAGAAACAGGTCTGAGCTAAATATTAAAAAAATCTGATACTGCTTTATTACTTGATTTAACTTAATAATAATAATTTCTTAATATTAACGTCGTACTTACTGTTGTTATCAACATTTACGTTGATACAATTATAGCACTTGAAAACTCTGACATCACAAAAACTTCACGTGATAGGTGGAAGTGCACGTGATACATGGAAACTGGTTTCATGCAGAGGGATTCGATTCCACGGAAAGCAATGTTGTTGAGGAGAATATCCAAGTGACGAAAATTTAGCGCGAGTCTGTGACGCAAGAAAGAGCTTTAATATTTTACTAGAAAATGAACGCATTTTATCGACTGCATAAAACCTGTGTGAAATTCATAACAGGTGCAACTTCCCCTGCAAAATGAACTTAATTTTTATTCTGATATCTAACCCACGAGCCATTTCTATGGACACTGACAAATATTTTACACTAATGTTCATCCTGAATTAATTTTGCGCACTTTTTATACGAATGCTCTCATACCTGGTAGATTACAACAAATTCCTTCTCCAGTCAAACGCTAGTTTCGAAATAAACTCGCTTACACCGGGCAAAAGTACAAAACCTTTTCGAGCTATCACTCTTAACTTCCGAATTTAGTGAAGTTAGAGTACCACCACAAATCAGCGAAATGATGAACTTCCAAATTTAGTGAAGTTAAAGTACCGGCACCAATAAACGAAATAATGATTAATGATGGAACTTCAAACACTAAAAATTGATAACCTTACAAATGTATAGGCCGCATGCGACTCCCGATCTCTTTTTGAAGCACAAAGTGACTATGTAATTCTTGCTAAACAACTCAAGTTTCAGTTCTGCATTTCGCGCTTGATGAAAGATAGATTTGCCATAACTTATCACTCCCGTAACAGACCCAATAGACTTATACAGAACATGATTCGGGGTAGGAAATATGACCGGAAGTGTAAAGCTGTAACAACTTCAGTTGCGGATAAAATTTAATCTTAATTTCCACGACGCCTGTAATCCTCTTTAGACTTTACGTGTTTCGTAATTCCTACTGTGCTGTGACAAATCCCATGACACCCTGTTAATTCGGATGGCTCGCTAGTAATTGCGGTGACACTCTGGTAATTCGGATGATATGCTAGTAATTCTGATGACACACTAGTAAATCCAATGATGCACAAGTAATTCCTGGCATACTTCAGCTATTGATGCTTAAGAATTTCCTTGACACAATGCACTGTAATTCCCACAACACTCAACAATTTCTGAGGCACTAATGACTACGACTGTGCACAAATGAAGGCCACAGGTGTACCGTCAACGCCATCAGCACGGATAATGAATAACTCTTGCCACCCTATGAATTAAAACTCATCACGCCACCCTCTCGACGACACTTGCTTCAGTGAACCTGCACCCGTGATTTCTAGGGCAAACCCGTGATCCCTTGTTGCTGAATCTGACCTCTGTCGTGCAGAGTTTTGGGTGCCTTTTTTGCGAGCCAGTGAAAGTTGGGCTTCCTGAGGCCGTGAGATTGGAGGATTTTGAGAAGGAGCCCCCGGCTGCTGGTGCTGCGGCTGCTGCTCACGCTGCTGCTGATGAGGCTCACCTCCAGACTGCCCAGCTCGTCGTGCAGCTACTCGGCGAATTACGGAATGTTGCAGTTATTCAGGAAGTTATCCTCAAGTGATGGAGTGATCAGTCTACTCCCTTGTTCTATTACAAATAGAGGTGAAGTTATTTACGAAGCTCCACGTTTAAAGCAATGAAAGTAGTTTTTCAGGAAGTTCTTATCAAGTGATGGAGAAATGCAGTTTAGGAAACTCCCTTCAGTAATGGGTAGTTCAATTTACTGGTTTATTTAATATCAAGTGGGCTTCGACTTTGTTAGTTCAATCTACTCGTTTATTTAAAATCAAGTGGGCTTCGACTTATTTAGGAAATTATCTTTGAGTATTGAATGGATTTAATCAACTTCTTTATGAAATCGCGAGTGAGCTGACAGTTATTTAGGAAGTTCCCTTTAGGAAATGTATTCCTCAATCTTCTTCTTTATTCGAGTCATCAATAGACGAACATGTATTCAAGGTAGTGAATATTTCCGGTTACTCCTTTACATTGTAACACTGGAACTTATTGTAAATCATACACGGTCTCTCTGTGTTAGTGGAAAAACAACTAGATTACCTGACACGTATTTATGTATATCGCTATATCAGAGGTAAAATGCAGTTTCTCAGTAACTATAAATATCCTTTTTACAATAGACATTACGTTTTTAAAAGAAAAGCGCATGTCAGATGGTCTTCTCCGCTTCTAATTCATGCAACTATCGTTTATTAACCTCGTAGCATATGTACACACAAATTAGAATAACTGCGGTTCTAATTTAACCACGATTTTCCTCTGTGAGTTTTATTTTGAGAAACACTTGAAGCCATCAACCTCGTTATCTCTCACATGAAAAACATGCACACGTGTGAGAGGATACTTCGTTATGAACCAGGTTGTCTGTCCTCATGGTTGGATTGCAAGACGAAAATGAAATGTAAACTGTCCGCGAATGCACGAACAAGATAAAATGCTCACAATTCAGTTAGTTATACGCATCGATTCAATTATTCTGATACTGTTTATGAAAAGAGTACAAACGTTTCCTAATCACGACAGATCTTACTTTAGTGTTGAAAAAGACCAAATATTCTGGGCAGTGAATACTGTTAAAGAAAAGCATACCGACGTTTCTTAACCACAGCAGATCCTACCTTGGTGTGTCCAAAGAGACCAACTATTCTCTGCTGCGCGTTGTCTTGAACCTTGAGGGGGATGATGGCGTGTCCTATGGCGGAGTACCGAGCGTGGTCCTTACAGCCTGGCCAAACGGTGACCAGAATTGCATCTTGATCTTTCCTTCTCATGGGCTCGTCGCTGATGCTTGAACTAGAACTGTACGAGTGGACGGAAATGTTCGATGGCATAGGTTCCTCGTGGCGAGATTTGGAATGGTGTTTGGGTATCTTAACGGTCACTTCTCTCTGGGGAAACATGAAAAAGTTCATGAGACATGAAAGTTGATTTCTACACTTCTGCTGTCGTTTCGAATCAACGTGTCAGTTTTGTAGGGAGTCCATACAAAAGAAGAATAAGCCAAGTATGCAAACATTATATACAAGGTCTTCAGTCTTTTTCTTACATCACCAGCCGCGATATGTATGTACAGTATATAATATTGTTCGCACGTGTTAAGAAGCGGGTCTATATACATTGCTTACCTTTCAGGAAACTTATTCGTGTAATATTTACATTTACCATCCATACTCGTAATAAGCAATTTCTTAGAAATATTTGCAGCTTATGAGTAGAGATAAGAGTTCTCGACCGACCAACCCCGCAGTCACTAGACTTAATCCACGACGTAGTTTGGTCCAAAATCTTCAGGCTGTGAAATTTTTCGCTAGAATATATCAACTTTGGAAACTGCCCTAGGATATCGTGTTCACATCTTTATGAACTTTTCTTTATCCAAGCAGGAACTTATAATTGAACAGAGTAAAGGACACGCCGCGACAGTACATTTGTATGGCATAATTTACGAGCATATTTACAAGCAAAAAGCGTTTGCATCCACGCATATGATCTTTGTTTTTCAAATCTTTATGTTTCACGATTTGAGAGGATCTCTGGTTTCTGTTATTTTTATTTAGTTCCCTAATTTACAAAGATCAAAGAACTCGTGTGCATGATTTATTCAGAAAGAAAAGTTAAGACCGTGTGGAGCCTAATTTAATCTCAAATATTTACAGCTATATTTATGTTTCGTTATTGAAAAATAGTTATTGTGATTGTAATTCGTCACGAATAAAGGTCTAGTTAATTTTTTTTAAATACCATACCTTTTTCGTGGTATTCGCATTAAAACCCTAATAAGGACCAGAGTTAAAAACTATGGACATTAGAAATAAAGCAGCTTAGTTTCAAATTCTTACGATTTTGTTCAAAATCAGGGTGAATACACACGCAAATTCACAGAAACGTGTAAGAAAAATTCCACAATCCATCGTTATTTTAAAAAAATAAGTTGGTCTTTTTAGTGTTGAGTATAACCTCGAGCACACGCATCTCCGGTCGGTCGAAGTGGAAGGCGTAGCCACGACTTGACGTGCCAAGCAGCCAGCGTTGCGGCCGAGCTCTTACCTGGACGGGAATTTCTGCCCCACGAGCGTTCGGCAGGAAAATCCACTGGGATTTGTGAGGGGATCCTATTGCTCTAACTTCAACGGAGAGCCCGTCGTTTGCTCCGACCCAGGGCACCCCGCGCAGCTGAGTCAACAAGATACTCGCTCTGCAAACGAAAAATAATTAGTGTGCTGGGTAATTTTAAAATGATATCGTCTCTTGTGGGGAGACTGGACGAGAAGCAGGCCCAGTGCCAGTACTGCACAGGGAGCTGGGACGCGCTCTAGAAGTGGGTGGGGAAGTGAGTTCGGGACACAAGGAAAGAAGGATTACTTTTAGTACAGAAGTGAAGCGTTACTCTCAGTATAGGAGTGAAGCAATGCTGTCAGAATAGAAGTGAAGCACTACTCTCAGTACATGAGTGAAACATTACCCTGAGTACATGAGTGAAGAATTACTCTCAGTATAGGAGTGAAGTAACGCTGTTAGAATAGAAGTGAAGCATTACACTCAGTACAGGATGGAAGCAATGATGTCAGTATAAGAGAGAAGTATTACTGTCGGTATAGAAGTGAAGCATTACTCTCAGCATAGAAGTGAAGCAGTGCGGTCGTTATAGGAATGAAGCAATACGGTCAGTATAGGAAAGAAGCAATACGTTCAATATAGGAGTGAAATAGAATAAGAGTGAAGCAGCACGGTTAGCACAGTAGTGAAAAGCACGTTCCCACAAATTTGTGATTTGCAGTAGTTGTCACCGTGTATCTAAGAATGTCAGAAATTCAAGAATTCCAAATGCATTGTAACTGCTGTTATTTTCGAACAGAATTTGGGCTTCATACAAGAATCGTGCATGACATGGAAAGTACGTAAAATCTTGGCCATCTGATCAAGCTACGGAGTTAGGTAAACGATAATTTACCCATTTTAGAGCATAATTAGTCTTTAATGAAAATTCAAATGAAAAATACGTTAGTATAAATGAAACTTTAGATTACGTTTCCTATAAGCCGTTAAAAATAAACTCTACGCGAATATTAGGTTTTAGCAATCATAAATTGAAATTAAAAGAGGATGAAAAAGTGCATTGGTTCATAGTTGAGGATTTTCGGTGACGTAAATTTAACGCGTGTACTAAAACTAAAATATCACATAATGATTCAATTTTTAAGTTGAAAATGAACGTAAGCCTGGTCGTAGTGTTCAGACATACTGTAAATTTTAAACTGTCACGTTCACTGCGCATGTTAACAGCTTAAATCCTAATTTACTGGCTGCTTCACTTTTCAAACTTTTCCTGCTTCTTGTTGGCTGCCCCGTCCGTCCCAGAGTGCATGAGTTAAATAAAAAGTCTGAAACGCTCTCTCGTCAGCTCAAGGATTAGATTCTTGACATGATCATTATGTACCTGAGGTTGGTTATATACTGATGGCATAGCTTTTGTCCCCAAATTTATTCATTGAAATAGTGAATCAATCAAAACATACTTAAAAAATGGAGCTATGGCTGTGTCCACAACTGCCACAGGATCGCAGGATGGCCCCACATAATGATCTAAATTTTTTCTTTATCAGAAGGCGCAGATAAACGAGACGGTTGAATTACTTTTCGGCGTTTCGAAAAAAATTTAATTGTTCACAAAGAAGTCTCGAAGACATCAAACGTAAATCAACCGATACTCTTACAGCAGTTCGTCCTGGATTTTTTACATACATCGCATGAATTACGATGGACACAAATGGCGGGAAACGAACACGATAAAAATTAACTCAATGGAACACAAGTATTTAGATAATGAAACTTAATTTTCTTAACTTAACTGAACCATTTACAAATTTGTTAAACCTATGAAGTTTCAAGCGCGTCAGGCAATTGTCTCATGCAGAATTTGTTCACTCTACATTAGTAACTGTTCACCGAAAAAATTACGTTACCGTTACTATTACTACTACGAGTACTGCTACTAATACTTCTACTCAGGAGCAAAATACAAAAAAATAGTTTTATCAGGTGCACATTCCGAAGTTATGGTAGCGTACTTATAATTTTGAACATATACGAATAAATGTGAAACTTTTTAACTGTTGAGATTTTCAGTTCATTGAATTCTATCATCATCATGCCTTTATTCAAATAAGTCTACAAATGTGACCGATTTTATACTTTTTCGGTGCATGCCTTCACTTACGCTATCAAAGAAACTATGAAAAAATGTCAAATACCTTTTTCAGCCTTCTTTACATTTTACGGATTAAATTCTCGTTTGCAGGTAGACTTGCATCAAGTCAGAAAAACTATTATCCTCTCATCAGGCCACAAAACAATTTTCCCTAAACGGAAGTTACGAATCGAGACGCCGTAGCAATAACCATTATCCCTCACTCGCAGTTTTTCCCTCACTCATAGCTTCCTCTAAATGGATATCACGACTCGAGACACCACAGCAATAACCATCATCCCTCACTCACAGTTTTTTTCTCACTCATACCTTCTCCCTAAATGGATATTACGACGCGAGACTCCACTGCAATAACTATAATCCCTCACTCACAGTTTTTCCCCGATCCTCCTCGTGCTCAGAACGATCGATCCGAAACACTCATCGAAAGGATCTTCTGGGGTTTTGCCTTCGCGGCAGTTGGTCTCTGTGTAGTCGTCGTCGTCGATATTGTCTAGAGGGATGATAGTCTCTGTAACACCACTCGATTCATCTCCATCATCATCATCGGAATGATAAATAAAGCCTTGGTTATGATACTCATCTGAAAAGTGGGTAATTCTATAAAGGAGAGGTTAACATAATGTGTAGATTAAATAGCTTTTAATCATAGCTTAAATGAAGTTTCTGGCATACAAAATAATATCAGTCATGAAGAGTACTTTCAAAGATCGGTAAATCGTTTGAACACAATAAATATCCATTGGATAGAAAAGAGCCGAAGGCCTTTCACGGAATTGGAGCAAATGAATTAAATTTCTGGAATGCTAGGCCGAAGAAAATATGAACTCAATTAATGCCTTTTTTCAAAAACAATTGTAGTACGATACGGACCGTCAGCTCCTCTCACTCCGGATACAACGATATAACGAACTTGACAAAGTGGAACAAAATAAAAAACCAAACAGTCTCACCGCTGGAAGGATACCCATCTTGACCTTCTTTATTGGCCATTTGGAGAGTGTCGCGCTCACTGAAACGGGTGTTGATCTTAACTTGTTCTTGGTGTCTCTGCAGAGGCTTCACAAGTGCCATCATTTCTGAGTTGTTCTTGTCGTCTTTCTGCCACACGAGACGGTCTGGTGAGTAGTAAGATTTGGACAGGGGGGGACAAGGCCCGGTTTGTGGAGGGGCGATAAATGTGTTGTAGTTCTCCGCGTCAAGAGAATCGTCTGAGTTCACTCTGAAATAAAGAAAATGTGTTGTAGTTCGTACCAAGAGAATCGTTTGAGTTTACTCTGAAATAGAGAAAATGTGTTGCAGTTCGCGCCAAGAAAATAGTCTGAGTTCACTCTGAAATAAAGAAAATGTGTTGTACTTCGTGCCAAGAGAATCGTTTAGTTCACTCTGAAATAGAGAAAATGCGTTGCAGTTCGCGCCAAGAGAATAGTCTGAGTTCACTCTGAAATAAAGAAAATGTGTTGAAGTTCGCGCCAAGAGAATCGTCTGAGTTCACTTTGAAATAAAGAAAATGTGTCGTAGTTCTCCGCGTCAAGAGAATCGTCTAAGTTTACCCTGAAATAGAGAAAATGTGTTGTAGTTCTCTGATTCGTGAAAATTGACTGAGTTCATTCTGAAAGATAGAAAATGTGTTGTAGTTCGATGTCTGAGGTCTCTCCGAAACGCGAAAAAGAATGTCACACAATTCAAAACACCGCTTTGAAATAGTGTTTCGTAGAAATTCTGGGTATGATAGTAGAGTAATAATTTCGAACGTTCAACCCTACCGTAGGCTCAAACATGGCTTCGGAAATGCGGCGCTTCGCTCTAAGCTCTTAATGCCCGCCTAGTGAAATTTTGGGGAATGCGAGAGCTCGTAGATGCTTAAATAAATTTAAGAATATACACAGAATTTGCAAAAAAAAGACGCTCTCGAGTATTTTACTCGCACATTTACAATATTTCAAATCGTAAACTATTTCGTTATTAGAAATAAAACATAAAATAAAAATAAAAATGTTTCGTAAAATATATTACATCTGACGAAAATACTGCCCGTACCAACATCCAAGATATTTAGACTGCATGAAAATCTTAATGAATCCCCATAAGCTTCCCTTAAAGGTGGAAACAAATTTACAAAAATGTAAGCAACATGTTCTCGTGAAATCAGGTCAAATAAATTCCTGATTTTGTAGTAATTTATTTACTTATAAATAAATTGTACAGTTAGCAACTTGTTCGATTTATTCGACTATGTTAATCAATTTGCTTGACATTTATATAGTAAATAAATCGACTGCAGTTACCCTTTTCTAATAAATGGATAACATTTCAAATTGAAGTTTCAGGAAGGAATTTTTTTTCACATGTTCTTACTGTTTTCTAAATGATTTCAATGCATTTGAGGTAGATTCATGCAATTTTCTATCCTAGGAAACGCTACAGCCGGATGCACGCTCAATTGTGATCTCAATTCAAACTTTCGAGGATGGATTTCGATACATTCGTTGCACCTAATAGCTACTGCATACATAAATTAAAAATTCTATGCGTTTTTCATTCCCAAACACATAGTGTTTTTTAACGAAAGGATATCCTATCTAACATCAGCCTCGAAAGTCATTTTGCTATTTCCTCCTCACGCCTAAGCTGAGCTACCTCTCCCCAGCTGGGGTCCAGACAAGTAGCTGATGGCACACATAGATCAAGAGCGCGTCCTGGTCCAGCCTGCTGCGACTTGCCTCAATTTTGATCATCAAACTCTCTTTCATGTGACTCATCGGCCGTACCTTGATACTGATAACCCAGTTCCCCGCGATGTTGATGCTCCTGTCACCTCCCTGCCTGTTGTATTCTGGTGCCTGATTTTATAGCGTCTTGGAAGGTCATGTCTGTCCATTTTGACATTCGTTATCATCTCATTTAATGTCGATTTTAAAAATCGTATCAGTTAAAGTCGGTATTAAAATATCGTTTTAGTTAACGTAGGTATTCAAAACAACGCCAGTTGACATCGATGTCCTGAATAAAATTAGTTATCATCGACTTTAAAACAAACGCTAGATAACGTCAATGTTCAATATCAAATCTGTTAAAGTCTAAAGTAAAAATTGTTTCGTAAACTTTGGACGTTATGGTCGTATCATATAACGACATTATAAAAGTATCACGAAAATTAATTTAGATATGCAATACAATAACAGTTGAGTATCCAAATGATCATCTTAGTCAAGGTTAACAATAATTATTGAGTCAGTTAATTACACTATTTAGCATGTGAAAAATTTATCTCAACAATAAATAGCGAGTCGACAAGCGTGGATATCTCTCTCCATTTATTACGGGGACTGCTGATTTTATTTATCATAGTGAGTTAAAGGAAAGATATATTTGAGCATTTCTCTTCGACGCTACTAGCTGCACCAGCTAAAGCTGAAATTTGCCCATGCGTCAGCTCACCTTGATAGAAATCTCTGCATTATCTCACCCTGATAGTGATCCCTGCTTCAGCTCACCCTGATAGTGATCCCTGGTTCAGCTCACCCTGATACCAATGCCTGAGTCAGCTTATCCTAGTACTACTCCCTTTGTCAGCTCACCCTGATATTAATACCCGCGTCAGCTCAATTCAGTTTGAATTTACACGTCAGCTCACCCCGATCTTAAGACCCACGATGGCTCACTCGGATATCCTCCGTCAGCTCACCTCGATATCCTCCTGACGGCGGTGTTGAAAGAGGCTGCCACTAGCAGCTCGGTGGCTGACAAAGGCCTCGGCTGCTGACACCATTGCCAGCAACACAAACAGCTTCCCATTTCCTTTAATTTTAGATCAGGCCACTTATTTGAGAGTTCGGCTTTCAGTAGCCCACATGAAAATGGCAAGGTGTACTCCTCACATTAAACCTTACGTTCCCTTCCTCATTTTTCGGATTGAAAGACGACCCCTGTTCGCAAGTGAAGATTTGTCCAAAACTTGCTCAAGATCAGAAGAAGGCGTCTTCATGTCGCACACCAGGCGCGTACGTGTGAGTTCTTTCACTTTCCACGAGCTTCTGCGCATCAACGCGAAATTCCTTTTCACGACTTTGAACTTTTTTCGAGTTCAGTTGCGCCTCATACAGCGTTAAAATTCGGTCATGCGGATTTACACTAGAACAGTGTCACTTTACAAATTTGGAGGTTGTCATCAGGGTTCATGAGAGCCATTGATAACCTTTTGTATGTCACATACACGTTTTCTTCAAGATGAATGCATTTTCTGAAAACACGTTAGGTAAAGATTTTAAATAACTACAGCAGATTCTTAAAGTCAGATCATAATTTTTGTCGCTCGCCTGTCAGCCATTCTAGGATTTCAACCACGGCTTTCATCCTGAAACAACAAAATAAAAACTATGAGTCAGATATCCACAGTTTAATTTTGTAATGAAATACCTTTTTTGATACGCGATAATTTCTCCGAATATAAACAAAAAGTAGCATTTTCAGCCTAAATAGGAAAATTTTCTATCAAACCTCCCAATTCAGATGTTCTGGATTTTTGGAAAATAACTGACAAAATTTGTTAAAATATTAAAAAAAAGTTTAAAATATTAGAACATTGAAACGAAATTCAGTTCAAAAAGCGTCTCTAGTAGCTTAGTAGCGAGCTTTCCTGCATAATATTTATTTTAAGTATGAGTTCACTATTTTTTAAACATCAATGGAATTTTCTAATAACTTCCTGTATTCCACGATTCAATGCGTCAAGAGTCTGGTGCGTTTGAATTTCTTCCTTTGAAAAAAAAACCTCGATAGATCCTCTGTCCATTTGTCAGCTCTTGCAACTTTGAAGAGCTTTGCAGAATGTGCAATCTCACAGCGTCCCTGGAGCTTGTCGTGTATGAAGAAGTATGTTCTAGGGCGAAGTGTATGTTTATTTTTCTTCATGAAGATAATTTATAGGGTAGAAAACCATTTACATTTCCGAATAATTGTCTCTGGGAAAAATTCCTGTTTAAATTCATGACATACGAGGTATTTTTCATCCATTATTCTAACAAAAAATGGCAGTTAGTGTAGGAAAACCGTGTACATAGAAAACGAAATACTAGTGAAGGCATTCTTCGTTCTTTATGTTAAGTTGCGGCATTACTTGTATTATTTTTGAAAACGGTTTTGTGGAATTACCTGCTTTATATGTAGGGACGGCAAAAAGGTAAAATTACCACACATCTTACAGTTAAAATTCAGCTAAATTAAAATGCTGAATTATGGCAGACGGGCTGGTAAAACTGTGCACACTGTTTCACTGTTGCTAGTCCGATGACTTACAAACTAAAAAAATACACTTGCCAATCTCATTCACAGTGTATGTAGTGTAATTATTGCATTAATGGTGGATAGGTGGCACTCGCTGACAGTGCGTGCCTCGAGCAGTAAAACTGTCAAACTGTGGATACATTTTTCAGGACAACTAAGTTTGTAATGCGTTAAAGAAGGACGTAAAAGTCATGTAATGCAAATTACCTAGCAAATAGAAGGTGTGAAAGTACATAATTCTAAAATAACATAACAAAGACCAATACAAGGCAAAATACAATTTCTTAAATAATCACAAAGAAATCGACTAAAGCACTTCGGCTAATTTGGCCAGAAGGTTCAAGCAATATGTGAGGGACCTGAGATGAAGTCTGAGTATGGCTTTGTTTTTTGTAGATGTCCCAGGATTCCTGAATTCTGAGAATTTTTGCGTTGCTTGGAGAGTCTATTAATGAGAAGTTCTTTAGTCTGGAGGGGTTGTGGAAATTTTCGGAATGAAACCACACCAAAGAAAGTTTTTCACTCGTCACTTTCATCGACCCTCTTTTACTTCCCTTGGTACCTACCCCTCGAATCGGTATTGTTTCACTTTCATGCAGAAAAATGAATTTGCTTTTTTATTTTCTTATTCAAGACCTTTCTCGATAGTCTGTTCACTATAAAAATGCTGATGTTTCTCTAAATTGCAGGTATACAAAATGATGAAATTGAAATCATTTGAATGTGAAATTACTCTACATTCATTGTATTTTAGAAGATAGATTGATGGAATCTACTCATCGTAGAGTTTCAACTGTGATTATATCCTAAAACAATTGAATGATGAACTGTATAAGTCATGAAATTTTATTTATAGTTGTAGTCTGAGCAAACAGAGTAATGAGGTATTTACGTCAAAAAATTAGAATTACCTATAAGGTGAAACAAAACAATGAAGCTTGTACGTAAACATCATGAAGTTATAGCTATAATTATAGCCGGAAGAAATAGGTTAATGATGATATGCAAATGCAAATCATAAATTATTATTGTGATGATGATCAAGTGAAACAGGTCAATGCGGACAAGTACTTTATGTGTCGTAAAATTAGCATTCTAGTTATGTCAAATGGACTATACATATATGTAGATGAGGTGAGTGAATACATTATAGAGTGGAGCAAGATCATGAGCTGACTCACGCTGATGCAGATGTGCTGAACAAGGAGAAAATAGAATTACAAGAACAACTGCCAGAAACATACAATATAAAAAAAATAAAGTTTAGTCTTTGTCTTCTATTTTTTCGTCGAAAATTAGGGTAAATATGCTCACTAGTGTATAGCACGTGGACGACTTTTCGCTTAATATTTCGACCATTTAAATAAGAAATTGGTCCTTATGTAAGATTAAATCAAATTTGAGCTCAGTAGAGCATCATAGCAAATACTTGAAAACTACTGAGTCAAGAAAATGCATGAACTTTGCTTTTAGAGAATGCACTCAAAGTTTCTGTGATAATTATGCTTGCGTCGCAGCCATGGCTTGGAAGATTCAACGCAAAATGTAATAAAAGTCACATTCTTTCAAATTTTGTTCTCACGTACGCAGATTCAGTTGGTCCTAGCTGAGTCTTTAAAAATCAATGAGGAGCTTTCTTAAGCGCAAATTGCATGTAATGTTTGGTTTTTGAATGGTTTTCGAATTCATTCCTCTCTTCCTTTGGTGACGGTATGTCATGTTGAGAAAATGGCAACCTCTACTAAGGCAATCTAAAATCAATTATGTCAGACAATCTAAAATATCTACTATGTAGGGAACATCTACGTGGAAAACCAGATTCTAAGCCAAAACAGTACGCATTGAGCAGCTAACATACCCCCTCTAAATCAGTACTCACCACAGAATTAATACCCCCACTAAATCAGTACTCCCCTACTAAATCAGTACTCCCCACTAAATCATTACTTCCCCACTAAATCAGTACTTCCCCACGAAATCGGTACTCCCCCGCGAAATAAGTACTCCCCTGCTAAATTAGCACTCCACACTAAATCAGTACTTCCCTACTAAATCAGTACTTCCCCACGAAATCGGTACTCCCCCTAAATCAGTACTCCCCACTAAATCAGTACTCCCCCAC
>VOMN01060742.1:0-10991 GCA_014899125.1 Orchestia grillus
GCTGATGAGGGAACTGAGCTCAGCTCTGTGGTCAGGGTTGGTGGCAGTGTGGAGGAGCTTCAGCAGCAGACACGCCTCTAGTACTGGACTTAGCCTGACGGCGGTGTGCAGCACGCCAGTGAAGGGCAGACACTGGTGACCTGCGCTCGATGTTTGGGGGTGACGGGACCTGGCTGCGGGAACCTGCAACGAAAGTTAAAGGCAGAGTTATTCCTTCAGTATATGTGGCCTTACAGGGGGAAGGGCAATCAAGTGCAACTGATGAAGGTGCTAGGTTCAAATTCTTCTTTATTCGGGTGGGATTGGGGGATGGAGGAGGAGAAGGGGGTTTTCATCAGGTGAACATGATTCTATATGGAAACATTTCGGATATTTTGAGTAAATATTTTTTTGGAGGGGGCATCAGGATATTCAAGATGATTAGGTGGGGTATGGCTAAAAAAAATTGGGAACTACTGTTTTAGAGCAACAGTCACAAGGAATGTGTATTTGTACTTTTTTTATGTTCACATATAAATGTATACAAACTATGTAGATTCATTTGTGAAAGAATGAAATCACAGATATAAGCACACCCAGCAAAAAAGTAATTTCTTCAAATCTTGAGAGACTAAAGCACACCATTTGCCCTACATTAACATTGATCAATCTCTCTCATAAGCAGGGAATAATTAAGAATGCGGAGAAATACAGTTGTAAGATGCAACTCACTTTAGCCAGGAGAGGAGACTGGAGGATGACAGAACTGAGGTCTGAGATGAATCTTGCAGGTGGGAGACTCCTGCTGTACTTGCTGAGGAACGATGTGAGAAGGCCAGGACTACTTTCACTGCTGATCAAAGTTGGACTGTCTTTCTCCTAATGAATGAAATGCAAATGTACACTGATTTGGTGGTAACAATACTTTGAGAAAACATGAGAATGCAATCATTTACATAAATTTATCCAGACATTGCATAGCAAAAAGGTACACTTGATTGTTGATTAAAATTAATTAATTATCAAAAATAAATATCAATATGAATAACCACTAATACACAAACTCGCAATACAGCTCAACAAAAATCAATATAAAAATTGACATTGAAATAGAACATTTGCACAAAATTAAATCAGATTATAATGAGGTTATCTTAACCCAATGAAGTAAAGCTTTAATCATACTGAATCAAAAAACTTCAAAGAAAACTTCACAGCCGCAGGTTCAGCTGAAAATTTGCACCTTCTCCAATGTTGGAAAGTTCCCTCAAGTTCACAAAGCTGAGTCAGTGGCACGCAGGTAGTTAAGCCTAACTTTTTCTTCCATAACTTATCTACACAAAATAAATAATACAGTTACAAAGATGGAGTTAAATTTCTGGAGCTTCTCAAACATTTTACAATACATCAGAAAAAACATCTAAAAAATGTATACATTGAAATGAATCCACGTACCTTTGCTAAGGAAGTTGTAGAACTTCTAGAGTCGCTGGTAGTGCTCCACTGGAACTGACGGAGATAGGTGTGAAGAACGTGTAGCTCTGATGTAGGGCCAAAATTTTCTGTGATCTGGAAATAAAAATGAATCATGAGAGCTGAACATTTGTTCCTCACACCACAGATATCAACACTTCACACACAAAAGAGTAACTTGTGCTCCAAATGGTAGCCTTGGATTCTTAATATACTCATAATAAAGCTAGAATGATTAACCAAAGGTTGAATTTTAGGGCTCAAAATATACCTTGAAGTTCTTGCAGGTCTGCAGTACTTTATTGCCTCTATGAAAGAAAGTAAAGAACTGTGGCTACTCTGACCTCAAATTCAAAGAAACTAAGAAATTCTCTTTAGGAAACCTTAAGAAAACACTCAGGGAAATAAACATTCTGGAAAAGTATGAATTCCAATTTGGAACACAAATGAACTTGAATTTTATTTATATTTGAGCCTAGAAAATTACCCTCAAGCTTGACTTAGCAGCAGAACAAAACATGGCACTAGGAATGAAAAAATAATTCATAGTTAAACAATTAAATTCATAGAAAATATCAGTCATAAGCTTCCAATTAAATACATACTTTTGAAATGCAGAAAATTAAGAACACAAACTTCAAGGGTCATATCACAAATACCTTCCTATTTCCTTCACTTGTACAAACAAAAGTTATTAATACAACAAAATTTAGTTTCCAAGATTAACAATTTTCAACGAATTTTGATGAGGTCCTTAAGCACAAAAACTGAACAAATTTAGTGCAAGGAAAATGGTAAAAATGAAACAAAACGATGAAAGAAAGTGACAAAAAATGGTCAAAACCAGATAGCTTGGAAAATAAGGCCCATAAAAACTGACATCAGGCTTTGAGAGCAAAAATTCTTGACTTGATAACTTCAACAACTGCAAAGTTGTTTCTACTTCATGGCCAACTTATCACTTAGTTCTATGCAGGGCAACAGAATCTAAGTCATAGCCACCAGTTACTGGTTTTTGAGAGTCTTAAGTTGGACTTAAAAATTTCAATTCTACACTAACAATATCTCATTAATAGCAAATTTCAAGTGTATCTCATATGACTCATTATAGTAAGTTGAAATAAATAAACAGAAAATCTCAGAATTGAATATTCATGAAGCCATAAGCAATAGGTACTCTGGGACAGTGAAGAGTCCGATCTGTGGGTAGCACCATTTCTATCAACACAAGTAATGAACGTCAGATTTCAGCTCTTAGGCTCATGAGGAGGGACTCAAATAACTGCAATGAAGGAAAAACTAAATGTAACATCTTGTTTCTGCACACAAACTGTTAAATTTTGAATTTCAATTTTACATTTTAAACCTTCAACTACTTCATAGATTCTTAAACATTAACAAAAAGCACTTGGCATGGATTCAGGGTTTAACCTAGATAAATACTTGAGATTAAACTCAAATGGATGTGTTCACTCATTTGTGATTTTCATGAAAGTTTTGGATATAATTTTAACACTGATCTCAATACTACTGTCTATAGCTGAGTCTTGCTTTAATCTGATATTATACAAGTAGCAAGTGAAGGCACTACAGCTAAATTTAAAAGTTGATATCCATTAACTTTTGCCACTCATATATAGAAAATGTAAATTTTTTCAGTCATTGAATAGCTAGCCACATGCTCTGCACCATTTATAAATTTGCTAGAATGGAGTTTGCATTGTTATGTTATTTTCCAATTATTCTGTTCTATAATAGTAAATAACTTGATAAAATATATTTTCTTTAGGTAGAATAATTCAACTGATTTCATGAATTCAAACCCTCACTCCTAAATCAAATAACAAAAAGAAAATATTTCTATGGAAGTAATTTTAGCTAGTTGCTTTGACCCAGTCAACAATGTGATAACTTTTATAAATTTAAGAAGTCATGGTCAGACATTGGAGAATAGAGAAATCTTGTGCATCAGAGTTGGATCTTATTCTCCAACCACAACCCTAATTCTAGGTCATGTACAGTATTACCTGGTTTATCAGATGCAGTTTTATTTTTCAAAAATGTTGAAAAAAATTAATTGCAACATTTTATTTGATACAAAGGTTGAAAACTCTGGCATTTCATCACTCTGCTTCAACTGTGGGTCACCATTTATCACATACTAACATGAACTAAGTCCTATAAGTAGATAGTGTGCAACATGTTTTGGCACATGAATTTCAAACACCAAAAATTGATAGGAATAAAGGTGATGGCATTATAATTGAAAAAAGTTTTACAAAATCAATGTAGAAATTATTTATATTGATTATGGTAAACAGACTGAAAACTTACAGAAGAAATAAACAATAATAGTTATACGAGGGGCTTCAAAAAGTTTCTGGAAAAAGGACAGTAATAAAAACAGTCAAAGTTATGATGTTTATTTTTCAACATATGCTTCACCCAGGTCAGTACACTTCTGCAAATGGTGATACCAGCCTTCAAGTCTATCTGTGTAAAACAGTCCTGCAATTTGAAACAGGTCAAAGCAGCTCTTTTTGAATCTTTAACTGATGGAAACTGGGCACCTTTGAATACTTTTCAGATTTCCCATTGAAATTTGCTAAGCACAGCTCTTTTCTGCCAAGTGCCATTTGCAGGTGCATTTTTATGGTGGAAGAGGATATGCCAATGCAGCTTCATAGAATGTTTTGCTGCAATTTCTTAGACAATTCTCAAAATACCCCCCATAATAAGCAGCTCTAATTGTTTTCTTGTCCTTGAGGAAGTTGACCACCAAGATTCCCTCTGCATCCCAGAAGACAGTAGACATAACCTTTCCTCTCGAGTGCTCAGATTTTGCATTAATAGGCTCATTTCTACTCATTCTCATCCCACTTGTTTAAAATTTCCATGAAAATATCTCCCCTTGTTTCCTGCTAATTTGGGTGCAACAGCCTAGGAACCCATTAAGTGGAGAGCATGTTCAGCCCCAAACTATCCAAAAGAATTAAGTGTCCAGAAAGCACGGAGATGTTGAATGTGTCTGCCACTGATAGTGATTATTTGGCTATCCTTTTCAATGAAATCGCATACAGCATCAATCTTTTTCACAAAAACTAATGCAGATGGCCTGCCACTGCAATATTAAGTTTCATTTCTTTCACTTCTGATGACTTATCTATTTGTAGGTTGCTCATTTCTATAGGGCATTGTCACCATAAACTTATTTCAGAGAGTTAATGATTTGGCTGTTTTCCCACCCAAGCTTCACCATGAATTTGATGTTTGCTCTCACCTTGAATTTGGCGGAGGCTGTAATGCTTGCGCAATAGCTGCTTAGCAAATGGCAGTGCCACATTGTAACATTCACATGTACATGTGAGAACATATTATAACACATTCATATAAGAATGTTCTGGTGCATTGACATCATTGTTTTCATAGGATTTTTAGTTCTGTACTTTTCCACCAACTCTTTGAATATCCCTCATAGTACCAGCAAATGTCAGTTTCTGGTATACCAGCAACTTTACAATCTAGATTTTACGTAAGCTGCTTTTTACTTAGAGTATTATTACATCATAGTATGGCAAATAAATGAATAACATTTCATAATAGATTTCAATCTGATGGTAACTACACTAGAAGGAATTGTTTCTGTATCATTGATTCAGCAAGGTTGTTTTATTAAACAAAGAAAATCATATTAAAGTCTTACAAGTACATCCAAAATGTACAAGTTTCAAGAATTTAGAAATGCAATACAAATAAAATTATCCAATTTTAGGTGTATCATAGTTTCATAATCAGGTTGCTAGAAGCTCAAACACTTATCAAATAAAGTTCTGCTAAACATGATATTCTCAAAAAATTAGAAGCTTCTTGGAGATATGATGCATACTTATTTAAAAACAAAACTTCCTGGAAATCACAGATGTCCTAACTGCTGATTTCATACGTTTAATTTCAATTTTAGTGGGCAGGTTTAACCCTACTCACTCTTCACAAATTCTACATAAATATTTATCAAAATAACAACCAATGAAGAAAAACCTTGAATAAAAGATTAAAAGGCACAGGATGGTTTCCAAAATACTTCTACAAGTAATACTTATAGGGATATATTTTCAATCTCTGAATTTGATAACCAACATGCTTCAAATTGGACTTGCACAATACAAGATTCGTCACTGGTACATCCACAGAAACTACAAAACAGATGACCAACATGATCACAAAATGCTACTGGGATTTTAACAACAAAACTGGTCCACTGAGATAATAAATTTTACTGTACTTATCAATTTCTAAAAATTGCATTAGGTGTCAAAATACTAAAGCAAAAATTTAATATTAAACACTTTTCTTAAATAAAACTTACACTAGATACAAATAAGAAACTAAGACAGTGTTTACTCTATTAGGTCCATAATTCTGATAGAGTTATATAAAATATCAAGTATTAGGCGCATGATTAGCAACGAGTCAATTGTTCTAGAAAATTTTTGACTGAACCTGAGCCGGGTCAGCAAGCAAGTTCAAAGAGCTCTTTTCTTTCATTCCACAGGAATACTAGAACATGCAATCCACACAGAATAAACAAGAGCCCTAAAAAATAACTTTCGAATATTTGAAAAGCTCAGTGAGCTACTTCAACATACAGTTTAACCTTAATACGTACATCGAGAATTTGCTGGAGGTTTGAGTTGAGGTTTGCTATGTTGAGGCTGGATATCAAGTTTACAATACGAGACAACGCAGCGTCAAATAAGTCCAGGTTCATAGTGCCATTAATACGGCATCGAAAGCTTCAAAGATTCTTGAAGCTCTCTAATATGCATTCTAAATACTATGACTACCCTTAAAAACAACGATTTATTCACAAAAGAACACATCAGGAACAATGATCATATGCTACTTAGTTTCGTGGACGTCCATTGTGACAGCGCAAACCAAACAAACCTCGGTTTAAAATATATTTCTCAAACTTGAAGTACTAGTTCATCAAAAATTTGAAAAATAAACGTTTATATTTGATATTTAGCTTTTCAATTTCAGTACCAAGATATTTCGGCGATCGAAATATTTTAAAAGTTTTACTTTGTCCTTCGGACCAAGTGACCTTAGACTGTGATGGTTCCTACATTTCATGACTCAACAATAACGTTTTCCATTGTGTATGAAAATAGTATAATCGAATAAAAATGAACAAAGCTTCAGTAAAATAGATTGGAATATTTGTTTTAAATAGACAATAAAATTTAAGAACAGAAAAGAAGAAAATCATTTATTTGGATCTGTAGATCGAAATTCCATGGAGAAATACAAATGAAACGCTAAATGAGGAACTTGTGTCAGATTTCAAATAGAACGTAATTTTTTCTAACCTTAAACCCATACGGTATAATTTGCTGCAAATATAGCGAACTAATTCCAAATTGGGACAAAATGAGGAAGAGTCGGAGGAAAAATACGAGTACATCGTCGATTATATATGGATTAAAGCTTCGAAATTGGTATAAATTCATGTATTCGACTTTCATTTTGTATTAATGATGATCATGGAGTACGCGAAGCTAAAATTTTAACCACATTCCCACATGCTGTCGTCAAATTACACATAGATAGTGCAAGTCTTGTGAAATAGATTTTATTTATTTCTTTGAAAGCTCCATGGTGCACTGGTTACCGTGATGGGCATATACTTTAACTTTAAGCGACCTAAATTTAGATTAGATGTAATTTAAATTGAGGCTTTTGCAACAACTGAATACTCATCTCTTTTTCATCCATTGCACACTTCGCATGTCCATCTCTTGCGTAATTCATCCATGAACTTCTTCCTCTCCTTCCATACATTTATCAAAAAGGACATAAGATCAGACACAGCACTGGCTGGCATTCTTTTTTCTAGGCTTAGAATCACTTTAATTCATTTATCTTTTATTTTCCACCCCCTCATTTACAATTGCTTTTCCGGATTCATTCTTTAACAATTCAAATAGTTTCATCCTTTCATTTTCATATCTATTACACTCTAGCACTACATGTTCAATAATTCCGTCTTCATTTGAGTCACAGACCTGGCATAGTTTATTTCCAGATTCATTCCACCTATGGTTTCTGCCATTTACTTACAAACTCTTTGATTTTGCTTTAAAAAACAGTTCACTTCCTAGCCCCGCTCAGAAAATTTCAGGCTTTGGACATTTTTGCTCCTAACCACCCAAGTGTTTTTCTTGTTTTCATCCCCTATCTCTACTACTTCAATCCAAGCCCTTAAATCTTCATTTTTACATCAGCCTTCCATCTGGTTTCCTCTCAGCTCAAACCTTCACCCCTCTCGCTAGCCATTCTCGACCCATTTGTAATATTTCCACACAGTATTCTCACACTCCACACTGTTTGGTGGTTGAGTTTGTGCATAATTCATCTGCACATAGCACTTACTCTTACTCATTCCATTAGTCTACACCCTAATTTTCTTCGGCTATTTATTTTCACCCATTTTATCGATTTGCATGCTTTTTATGTGACAGACTTTGGAACAAACGATTTTACTTTCTTTCTTTCACATTTAGAGTTGGACGTAAATGGTAACGGAAATTTTCTTGACTTAAATTGTATCCAGTCTAGAAGTAATTTGCATACATCTGTCTAATAAAAACCCTTCCTTTTTGGAGCAGGTTTTTAAGTTATTTTAGCTTATACTTCAAAAAATCAATTGAATAGTGTTCTACATAAATTTGGTATCTTGTCCATGTAACATGGTACCTATTTGTGACAGCGTCGGAGTAGATTGGATTCACGAATAATTAAAGGGTTTTTAAGTGATTCCCATCTTCACAGCAATAATATTTAAGCACCTTGCGCACTTTGTTGTACGCTACCTATTTTTAGAAATCTGTCTGAAAAGTAAAAAAGAGTCCCATTAAAATTGGCATCTACATTTTTTCATTACTTTCCCTCTTGCAAAATATTGAATAAGGCTCTTTTCCGTTGCCAAAATGTTCCTCCAACTGACATGGAATTTGCAGATACATAATTTTTAATTTTAGATGTACGCATCGCAGTATGCGAATTCAACCCATCGAGCACTGTTCGTGAGGTCAACCGAGCGTTCTAGACATGTAAAAGGGTTAATTGAAGTCGATCGGTTAATAATTCGTTAATTTAATAATCCCACCAATTGCAGTCCGGTAATTTAAGTATCACGATTTGCTTAAGTATCACGATTTTGGGTTCATACTTAAGTATCACGATCCGAAGTTTTATTGCGACTTTCAAACGTAATTTCAAAGTTGTAGTCTTATTGATCCTAATTAGAAGTTTCACCGAGACTTCCACGTTCTAATTTTAAGGCCGTAATCTTATTGATTTAAAAAATCGATTGTTAATTTCTTTGTATGTGACTGATTTCGGAATAAACGAATTTTCTTTCTTTCTAATCGTGTAATTTAGACAACCTATCATTATACCCTCCCAAAATGTGCTCCAACCCATGTCATCTCTCACNGAATAAAAAAATGTACAATCGCCTACATCTGTACAGCATGTTCTAAAATACTACATAAGTTCACTTTTAGGACTGACGTCCGCTGCTGCGTGCTGGCGTTGTAGAGTTGAGGTAGCCGACTCGTTTTCGTTCGATCTTCGTTACCTACATCGATGTAGAGAAAATCTACGGCCTTGAAATCGCGTATATGCTGATAATATTTTGAATAAAAAACGACAAAATGAACATGTCACTGTGGATATTTTAAAATATAGTGGATTNACGTCGTTCGAACGTCGATAGCGAAGTCTACCTTGGCTCAGCTGGTGAGAGGAACGGTTTCTCAATTCCCAGGGCAGGCCCCGCTGCCTCAGTCGAACTTCGAGCTAACATAGTGTGACAAGCTGTAGCTGGGTGTTGTAACTCTATGGACTAGTTAGTGTCCGTGCTAGTGCGATCCTTTAGCTAGAATAAATGATTAATTAGAGATCATAAATAGTACAATTGACACACGTTGTTTACTTGAGTTGCATACACACTCTAGGGTGAGTACAAAGACGTTGGCATGAATTTGCTAATGAGNCCTGAATTTTATCAGAATTGTACATAGAACCATACGATGGTTTTGGTTAATATTTAGTCCAGCGTGCTGATCACCACATTCGCTCTCGGCGATGGATTAGTGAACTAAGAGTTAAAACTGCAGTCTCACCGGGACATCCACACCTATTTTCAAAGCAGGAGCCTTAATGATTGAGAAATCAATGTGGCCCATACCTGTATGTGACTGATTTTGGAATCAATGATTTTTATTTTATCTTTTCACTTAGTAGGATTCGGAATAGATTCGAATTTTGTTGTAATTTTTGTAGTTTATCGTGTGTATAAAAGAATCTAGGTTACAATAGGCCATTTTTGCTCTGTGTATAAAAAATAGGAAAATTAGGCGTTCATTGTATATATTTAAGCACGTAGTATCTGGTTACATTGGTAGCTACACTGTATCCAGGTCGTGAGACTGTATACATCCCATAGCTGCAGGCGTAGGAGACCTAGCTCTGGCGTAGACGCCGCAGACTTGGACTAAGGCCATACAGAGCTAATCAAGCGACGCTTAGGCACGAATTATCGATAGTTCCAGAGCTACAAGCGTGGGAGTGTTCTCGATGTGGCACATTAGGCGCTTGGCACCATCGCAATGTATTATAGTAGAGGGAGCAAGTTCGGAATCTGAGGGCAGTCTGAGAGGATCAGCGGCAGGAGCTAGATCTAGAAGAAGACGTAGGGCGTCAGGCTAGGCTCGAAATTGGGTAAATACTTTGTTATAGGTCCCAGAACGAGGACTTACTGGAAGTTAGAACTTGCTGTAGGAGTCGCCATAGTTAATTGTCAAATTATAACAGCGTGTTTCATTTCGCCCCTCGGAGTATCGTTAGATCTCTCCGCGGCCTCACTGTCGGCTATACGATACCGTTATAAAAACGTATGAAACCGGCCTGAGTACGAAGCTGAGCAAGTGAAGCGAGTCCCCTTTTTTATTCAAGGTAACGTATGATATGCATTGGGCTCAGCAGTGCCGGATATGAATCGAGCTCTGAGGCGATGAATTTCAAAATTTTACATAAGTGCGCGTGTCGGAAGTAAGACTGAATACGGCTGAGGCCGAGGGCATCTACGAGCTAGGCGACTACGGGAGAGAGCAACTCCGAGCCGACTTCACAACACGTCACAGCACCACCCCATTAAAAAGAAGTACATCAAATTGGTTACTCCGTAAGCTAATGACATTTATCGCATTTTTATGTTTTTTGCCAAAATGCCTGAAAGCTCATCTGTTAGTTCCGCACCAATCAGCTCAGTGCTAGGTAAACTACCTAAATTCAAAAGGAAGGGGACCAAAGTTCTAAATTTATCGGAACTATTAAGAAAAGAGCGACCGTAGAACGCTGGACAGGAGGCCAAACAGCGGACGCGATGAGATATCCGTGCACCGAGGTTGCAGGATTTTTGGATGCCAACCCAGAGCTCGAGTCGCGTAATTTAGACACTTATTCAGCGT
>VOMN01060752.1:0-21745 GCA_014899125.1 Orchestia grillus
TCTTTCTTGGAGATCATGAATAAAATTTTAAATTTTTTCGGGGTTCAGAATTGAAGTTTCATATTTTTTCAGAATTCAAAATAATGCTTATTTTACTGGCAAGGTTATTGAAAGTGAAATCATGTAGAAATGAGTATCAAGTTTTCCTTAACCCATTGTGTCATTTGTAATGAGGAATAAACTTCCATGGCGAGCTGGGCACGTTGTAAACGACTTCATATTCTCTGACTCAACTTTTTGCATTACGTTTCCCAACAATTCAACCTGAGAATAAGGACCTTCATTAATTCCAACACGTTTTACCGTTGGGTTTTCAATGCCTNCCCTGGTCCTCTCGGCTGTGAGGCCATCACGCTAACCACTACAATAGGCTACTTGGCTCTTTCATGTCGCCTATGCTACTTTACACTGAGTTACGCTGCAAAATGAAGCAGACATTATCTTCACCCAATACGTATTTATCTCACCGAGAAAACGACGGTCCGTTCCTTAGCTAATTTGTACGTTCACAAGATCGTGAATTCTTCTCAACGATGCCTTCCTCCGTTCGAAAACAGGCACATGGGTTTGCAATGAGCTTCGGAACATGTTGAATTATGAGTTGGCTTATTATGAAGAAGACAGATATGTTATATCCCACTCTATTGTGCAGGGATGTATAGATCTATGAGGTGCACTCATGCTCGGCCATGGCTCCTGTTGATTATACGTCGACTATAATACTTAGGATGCAGAAATTGGGACTGATTACTAAAAAACGTTCATCAACTGTCTTTATTTGAAAACTTGATTCTTAAAAGCTCTTTCATTTCAACAGTAAACAGTACGTTTATTTTAGAATATGCTGCTTTAAAATTTGGTTTCTGACACCATACAGGCAAGCTATTCAGCGAGGGTGCAAAAAAAGGAAACGCGTTTTCAAATTAGGATATTTTACAAACTATTATAGGATATTTTGCGAAATATTACAGGCAGGCGTTTTCTGATGCACAGTTTCATACGTTGACCTTTTATGCCTTTTTTAATTATATAAGGCTTTAACTCAAACTGTAAATTCTGCAAGGAATAAAGCTAAAGGAAATAAAAGTGCTTGCGCGAAGAGGTACAATATTTTTAAATTCCTGCACTGCGACAAATTTATCGAAACATATTTAATATATAGGCTGCGGTGGATTTAGGACGGTGCTCCGGTACATAGAAGTCGTCCAGTGCAAGAATTGATACAGGATCTTTTCACAGATTGCATTCTTGCACCAAGCCATCCAAATGAATATTCACCCAGATCATACGACTTAACACCATGCATTTCGTGTGGGGACATCTCAGGAGCGAAGTGTACTTTTCTCCTCGCGAAAACACAGACGATTTGAAAGAGAAGATTGAAAATGATAGTAATTTACTGAAAGAAAATTTGGCTTTGGTTAAAAGAGTAATTGCAGGAATGTGAAGAAGAATGCAAGCATGTGTACAAAGAAATGGACAACATGTCGAGGGAAACTAACCTCTCACCTCTGAAATAAGAATTACGTTTTCAAAAAAGTACACGCATAAAAACCGTGTTTTCAGTAAACATCTAGCTTCAATGGTTGATAACATATACTAATGTGAAAATGGGTCTTCTTTATTTTTGCTCTGCCCTGTATAACTAGGGCACAAAACATGTAATTTGACAACCAAAGGCCCGGCCAGGTAAGAGGATGATCGGTAGTCCAGCATTGAAAGCAAGGACCCACAGTTGGTCGACGGCCGTACGAGTCCAGCGAAGCATTCTTCTTCCCGTGATAGGGAAGTATTGTTATGAGTTAAGTAGTTCTTCTTCATGAAAGGATGGTTTTGTCGTAGAAAATTGAATTATAATTTAGAATTTCATTATTAAATGAAATTGTCTCGTATATGAAGTTGTGACTACCAAAAACCAGAGCCAGAACTAAATGATGTAAACAAGGGCTAAAATAAAGTTTATCGCGCAGAAGTTATCGTTAGTCCCCAAACAGTGACTAAAGACTAAAGGCTATTATTCTATGAGCCTCATAAATGTCAAAGTTTTGAAGATTCCATGCATAGAAATTGCCGTACTTGGCGACAAAACGTTGCCAGACTTAATAAATGTTATAACTTACCTCTTTTCCCTATAATCTTTGGGTGGTATATTTTAAAGTAGGTACTAACGTCCATGCGAAAAGCAACGTACTTCCTACACAAATCCTCCTCGCCAAATAACGGTGCACATCAAATGACCACAGGAGTCTTGCATATTAATGTGAAACTTGAACAACACAGAGTGGAGTTACGATGCTGGCTGGGAGGTATGACACCGTATTCCACTTACGTAATATTGTTCCGTAACCGTCGTGCGATGTAGGACAATTGTTTTTCTGTGCTTGATTGGACGACAGCTGCAGGCAACAACGGAGCGGCTCACACAATTTACACGATAAATGAAGCGTGTTTTTTCTCGTGCGAACTCAGTTATTTCATACAAAAAAGACGTTGAGTATTGCAGCGAAAGTAAAAATCCAGCAGATTATGTCAGCGCGATCGAGGCCAGTACATGTACCCTTGTGGCTCGTCACCAAGCTTGAGAAATTTAATTAACAATTCATGCTGTATTTTTTAACCATTAAGTGCACCCCGATTAAACATTATAAATGATACATGATGTCAAGATGTTATAAAACGAAATAGGGAAAACTTTGAACTGATTTTTTATTGTCCTTTAATGAAGTAACCGTAAGTATGTCATGAACCTCAACTCATTCCTGACTTTTTCTTCCCAGATGTTTTTTATGCGTTGTTATATATTAGCGTAATGGAGAGAACTCAGATGAAACAGAGTTCTCCTACTGTACGAACACAAGCTGGGTAACTCCGAATCTGAAGCATTTCAAAATGTCAAGGTTGCACTTGGCATTGGTTTATTGAAATCATAATATATACACAGAGATAGTGTCAAAATTGTGTTTGAAAGATAACAGTTTTGAGGAAAATCAAGAGGAAGACAAAGATCGGTTTTCTGATCTGATCAATTGATGGCCTTGCGTGGTTGACCAAATTTCTGAGAACTACAATCCAAAAATTCATTTCAGAACTCGAAGCCTCTCGCACTACAGTTTTTCAGTACCTGAAAGTGAATAGAAAAGTAAAAAAACTCGATTGGTGTAGTAACAGTTTTGTATAACTAGAACAACCAAAAAGATGACCGCTTTGTACTGTGCTCTATATTACTTTCCCGACAACAATAACAAAACTTTTACGCAGAATCATCACATTCCTATTCCATGTCTGCCTACAAGAAAGAATATCAGTAGTTGGGCGCAAGGCAGTCCCCAATACATTCCTAAAAGGCTTCTCTACACTCAAAAAAAGTTAATGGTTACTCTAAGGTTATTTTTCAAGGGCGTCATTCGTTACACATTTATCTTTAAGGAAAAATAACTTGAGAGTAGCCTCGTATTACGAATTGGTTAAGTAGGAGCACGAAATATTCAAAGAGAAACATCGAAGGCTTTTGTGCGAATAGCGATAGCATGATTTGGCTGCACCACAACGCACGGCCGCACTCTTCTCAAACATGAGGCCGTAGGGGGCGCAGCGCATCGGCTATGAAATTCCGTCTCATTATTAACATTGCTCTGACTGGTAATTTTACTTTGAGCTTTTCATAAGCAATAAAGTATTACGCAATATGACTACGTAATCGAACCATTTAAACTATCTATCTCATCAAAGGATGATTTTTTTTCAATAGAACAAGAACTGTTACTTTAGAAAAACGTTCATCAAGACTGACCTCAATTCACACAAATGACTTCGTGATTAAAAATTAGGGAGAGTACTTTCATTTCCTTTGAAGTGCTCTATTTCGGATGAGACAACCTCATTTTCGTCTACGGATAAAAAAACGCTAAAATTTAGAAAGTGAAAGCGTGAGTGCTGCCGGTCTGAACCCTGACCCGCGTCGGATCTCCGCCACATGAAATGATGACCTGATCTTATAATTACTCTCGGTGGCACGGCCACGGGTGTGCTCTGGGAAAGTCGGGGATTTCCTAACTGATAATTGATGTTACCTGAACTACACGAACTTCAGTACCCAGTGAACTCTTCAACTTTGATAAGTTTTTTGTACGAAGTAGATGTAGTTCTACCGACAGACATGACGTAGTGACCTCTCTCTCAAAACTGTGGGACTGGCCTCCTGCTCAGGTACACAGGCTAACACTGTAGACAGGTGAGCTACCACGTGCTTGAACATTTGGAGTGATGAACAGGAGAGATAAAAAAAGTCACAACGGTAAAGGTACAATTCGAATGACATGCGTCACAGAACGGATTGTGATTGAGTAATCGAGTCTCTGAAGTTAAACGTTGCGAAGGACTTTGTATGGACAAAATTATTTTAGAATTCCACTAGATTTTGAACAGACCAATGAGGCTGCAGACATGTAGACCACTGAAGCTCCATCTTACTTTTTTCTATTCATTCTCACCTTAAGATGCAGGTCCTCAGAGTTATGCTCCATCTTACATACTTTACGATAACAAAAAACAGATCTCTTTAACAGTTCTATTCAATATCAGAGTTTCGTCACGTTTCAGCCGTGCATTTCACCCCCCCTCAGTAACAGTGTTACTCTGCCAGCGAGGGTGAGCTCCCTGCAGCAGAGAATCACAGGTTTAGAGCAAGGTCGTCAGCGGGGCCAGAGAAATGAATGATTTGATAGATGTCATTACCCGATGGCACTGACAGCGCCCCAGGGCTGAGATAAGCTTGAGCTCTGTGCAGCAGGGGATGTTGCGTCAGTCCACCCACTTCATCGCGACGCTTGCTGGGGCCCCTGCGGTGTACCCACCTCGACTTGCGCTGGAAGGCTCCAGCAGCTTTGGCAACAATTCCATTACTGAACGATGCTCTGTCTCAGTAGAAGCTGCAGTGGCCGACTGGATAACCTGCCGCTTCAGATGCAAGCTGCTTCAGCGGCAAGTTCATGCTGAAATGTGCGCAGCTTCATTACGTAACTGGAAGATATGTTTTGTTGCTACAGCAACGTCGTCTCTTTGGACGGTCCGCCCCTTTGTCTATACTTGACGAAGATGATGCACTTTTCAGTAACATTTGAAACCGTCGTGCACTCGAGCATCGCTCGCACCCAGCAATATTCTTAAATCTACAGTTCTTAAATTTTCTCACATTGAAAATGTTATGATAACAGATAGTCGCTGATATTATTTCTCATTAGGGGCATTGCAAAGATTCCCTCCGAATCAGGAGGACGGGTAGGAATTAACTCTTAGAGTACATCAGCTTAAAGATCGAAAATTTTATGTTTTGTTCCGTTTATTTCATAATTTATTACCTAAAGAAGTGTAATTTATGTTCCCACAAAATTAAGTTGATTACCGTTACAGAGGTGGTTAGGTTAGTTTAATTTATGTGAGTCCCCCTAATTAACGTGTGCCATCACATGGGTCCTATGTCGGCTGCTACACCAGAAGCCACATGCCACCTATGTCAGCTACACCAGCCACCACATGCCACCTATGTCAGCTACACCAGCCACCACATGCCACCTATGTCAGCTACACCAGCCACCACATGCCACCTATGTCGGCTACACCAGCCACCACATGCCACCTATGTCGGCTACACTAACCCCCACATAAGCGTGTGATAACGATAACAAGAGCGGCCGACAGGGTCTAAAGAAGGATCTAGCACCTACTCTCACGCGTTCGACCTACAGACGGCAGCTAGAGACACAATGCATAAAAGCAACACTCTTCAGAAGCATAACGCATTGCCTGGGATGCTTCATGAGCAAGCTGGTGAGCTTTGGGCCGAGGGGTGTCTCATTTATCTTTTTTCAGGAGACGCTAAACTGGAGAAACGGATCACCGTACCGCTTAGAGCGGTACATTGGTTCCAGCTAACAACCGCTCTACCTTCTTATTTGCTTCTGGCCATACGCTCTATTTGCTTCTGATGATGCAAATGTTTGCCGCGCTGCATTTGATGATAGATCTAGTAGACACCGCTATATGCGAGAGGACGACTGAGAAGGATTGCTGCCTGGAACCGATCTAGCGCTCTATGTGGGGGACGACTGTCCAACCTGATGCTGCTCTCCATCTTTAGGAACTTTAGGGTGGATCCAATGACAAACATGACTTCAAAAACCAACAGAAGGTTTCAATTTCACTATTGTTGCTTTGTAACGTGTTATATTTCCTGTTTTCATGCTAGAGTTCATTTAACTTAGTTGAATTAGTTATAATAATTATTTCAATTTTGACGGTGATGATCACGTCACGCTCAGAACGACAGGAGTGAAAATCTGAAATCCTAATTAGAGTTTTGTTGTCAACATATTTGCATGGGCAAATTTAAAATGATCTTCTCACTGAGAGAACAGCCAAATTCTTTTATGTACTGTATGCGAACTATTGAATTCAAACTAAAGAAAAATTTCGTTCTATATCTAAACACGTACCACCAATGTACCGTAACACGCACCCCCAATGTACTATAACACGCACCACCAATGTACCGTAACACGCACCCCAATGTACTATAACACGCACCACCAATGTACCATAACACGCACCACCAATGTACCGTAACACACACCACCAATGTACTATAACACGCACCACCAATGTACTATAACACGCACCCCCAATGTACCGTAACACGCACCACCAATGTACTATAACACGCACCACCAATGCAGTGTAACACGCACCACCAATGCAGTGTAACACGCACCACCAATGCAGTATAACACGCACCACAAAGGACGATGCCAGACGCACTGCTCCAGGTAAGACAAGAGTCATTCCTTCGTCCTGCACCACCTTTAGTATATTTTATGTATTTTATACAACCACTTAAAGTTGGACTCATCATTAAATCCAGTTCATTTAGGTAACAACTTAAGAGTCATGAAATTTGAAGGAAAGAATTTTTAGAACGTTTGAAGCTAACCGCTTTCTGAATTAAAGGTTCTTCTGCAATCGTCACACAGGTGACGCAACGTGGCAACCGTCGGAGGCGTCCCACACAATATAGCTTACGCGATTTGCCGCGTCGATTTACATGTCAAGTGAGCGGTCAGATCCAAAATGCACAGCTTTTTAGTACAATTGCTTCAAGGATACGCGCACTAGCATACAAATGAATGAAAAGTGCGAGACTGAACCAATCATCTTAGCTCAATGGGCCCCTTACGCAAGGCACTGATGATATAAGGCGCCGAGACTTGCAATGAACATGACAGCGATACCGCGAGTTTCATATTCAGGTAAATTTCTTAATTGCGGAAGCGTCTACTTAACGGCAAAAATTTATCTCAGTCTACCTCAATCACACGCACTCGACCTCCATTTGCTTGAACAATGGACCCAGGCGACAGTTTTGTTAGTTTTTTTAAGAAGGAACAACACTTGATTAAATCGATATCGCAACACTCTTTGAGAAATGACACTACGCTAAAAGTACTTTCTAAGAACATTTTACAAACACTAGAGAAGGAAAACCAGAGAAAATTTTCACTGATATCAGCAACGCAGTGCAATGCATGTATAGCAAACGAGAGGACTAGCTTCTTGCACTACATTGTACAATGCAATCACAGCGAACGATTTAGAATTCATAAAATACTTAACATTGAAAATTAAATAACGTTGGGAATATTATGCTTCCATAAATATTTCTGCGACACTTTCAGAGAATCATTCCCGAATTCAGGACGCAAAATCGGGTAACTCGTGAACACGCCGCGTCATTATTTGATTATAGAATTTAAATTAAACAGTGAAGATCAGACTGCGAAGAAAATGCAACTGTTTAGATTCATTCCTTGTATAAGGGACGCAAGCTCTAGCGTATTTCAAGACATACACTCACCCAGAAGTTATCAACGAGCTATTTATAATAACAGATGTGGGCGCATTAACTGCTGCATGATTGTTGCAACTCACCAGTCATGAACCTGCACAAAACTCACAGATCAAACCAGACAAGTTCTTATGCTATTTCTACCAACCGCCTGCCAGGCCATCCCAGTCAGGGGTCAATTGGAGCAGACACCGCGTGGGGTCGCTTTACGGACGTCCCACCACCAAATTACTGGTCTCCATAAAGACTCGACTTCATTGCTATCCAGCATCAAACTGTAGATTAAGGGGAAAGTATGGCAAAACATCCATATAAATGCGTATTTTGATCGAGTTCTACCCAGGATGCCAGATAGGCGGAGCTTAGGAAGGGTTTATGTCCCGAGTTCGAGCGAGACGTAGTCGTACACAGCACAGACGCTGGAACCTTGGAGATCTATGGAGCACAAGCCCTTACACGACTTCAATGTTCTACCTGCACCACCTACACGCCGGCATGTTGCTCGGAGAGAACAGACATATTCTGTGCGTTACGTCTGCTGGAAATAGAGCTGTTTTTTTTTGTTTCCTAGCATTTCTTTTCGATGTCGTAATTTTATATGTAATTGTTATGTTACAAGTAGTGATTTTATGTTAAATATAATTTTATATTAGCTACTACAATGTTACAGTATATAATGTAATTTTATATTCAATGTTGTAATTTCATACAAGATATTTAAATTTGATATCAGAATATGCAAAATTACCTAGCATTCAGGTCTACGAAGAGTCCAACACTATTCAAGAGTCCAATACCACGCGGTATCAAACTCTTCGAGGTGGCCACTACAGCATGAGGTGGCCACTACAGCATGAGGTGGCCACTACAGCATGAAGTGGCCACTACAGCATCAGGTGGCCACTACAGCATGAAGTGGCCACTACAGCATGAAGTGACCACTACAGCATGAGGTGGCCACTACAGCACAGGATGGTTGCTGAGGTAGGAACAAGTGCAGAAACCATCTTGCGGAGGGTTGTCTACTCATTTACCGCTCTCCACCAATCGTAAGTCAATGCCACAATAGGAGAAGGCGGTCTTAATTAATTACACAATCCATACAAAGCATCGTAAATTCTGTCAAACTGCTCTGTGTATACATGTATTTGGTCTTCCTTTTGTCTATTATGAGTTACAAATACAGTCATTTTATTGAACGAAGGTGTTGAATAATTGTTACTAGACTGGGAAAAAATCAATACATCGGCTTCAAACTTCCAGAGTTCCACTATGCTATAAATAACATTCTATTTGTAACATGGTAACGCTAGCCAAGTCCCATGGCGATGTTCAATTGCGTCCGAGAGATTTAACTAACTGTCGTATTTGCATATGCCAAGAACACCTGGAGTCTAGCAGGACAGTAAATTCTCTACAAGCTTTGCGGCTGGTCAATTCATCAGTTACGATATACATCAGTAAAAGCTCAATGTTGAGCGGGTTCTAGTTTAGCACGTAAATAACACGGAAGTCTTCACTTTCATGTCCTTGTTTTGACAAAAATTGACTCGTAAGTGCCTACTGTGCACGCAAGTTAACGTCAGAAATCCCTTGCAACTCCTCGAGCGGTTGAAATTTTTTACGACACTAATGAGTCACAACCCTTCAAATTTAACGAAAAATATAACCCAAGTAACGTGTTATCTCCTAAGGTTTCTCAGCTGTCGGCTGGCTACATTATTGACCTGCCCCTGCATTGCAGAGTTTTATCAGGAGTCATTATCGAGCATTTCCATTTTTCGGAGTTACCCAGTCATAATTCACGCATGAGTTCCCGTCCCAATGTTCGCATCAGCACAAATCTACGACGCTGTGTAGGTCACTTGCCTGCTGCTTGGACCATCATCGAGCCGACACAATATATACACGAGGTGATCGCCGGAAATACGTTCGTCAGAAATGCAACTGATCGATATCAGCAGGAGTATAACTGCGGAAATGCATCACTCCCATCACCTTGTTATTGTCTGTATTATCAGAACAAGACTTTGCAGACTTCCCCTTTAAAATACGGCGACGCGCAGTCGTGTGCTCATGGCTCAGCGATACGTGTGGCATCAATGGACCCATAATTATTAACAGCCTATAGAAATGCCTAATGCTCGTTTTGTTTTATTAGTGTCAGAGGGTTATTACGAACAATAATATTGTTCCTACTAGGTCACAGTACCCGGAACGTAGATGATATAACGGTTTGAGGTGAAGACGTGCAATTTAAAGATTTTTTTATTCATTACACATGCGCCAGTGCGCTCGGAAATGGTTGGTTCATTCTGAGGAAGGTTGAGGGAAAACGAGCAAACTCGTTACATTATATTATTTTTAATCAAAATTTCGACGAGTTTGCTCGTTCTAAGTTGAAAAATTCAAGCTGGGTAAATAGGAGTTCACTCGTTCTTCTCGCGTGCGAAATTAAACGTATTTCCTTTTTTTTGGCGCATTGGTGGAAGGCATGGGTCCGATCCCTGATCAACGCGGAAAGACTACGTCACTCTCTTCAATTATGAACCTTCATAGTCGTTACTGGGCTCACATACACCACACACGTGACATACAATTGAGCTCACTTTCAAAGTTCACACAAACAACACAAGTAATGCTCAGCTCATTCGTGCCATCGGGCAGGCCCAGCTAATTCTCCAGCTCTCCTATAAATAGTCTAGGGCCAGATGGTCTAGCAATGCTACAGACAACGATGCTTGACAAGTTTCAAGCTTTCTTGAGACTCAACTTCCGTCTGGCTCATCAAACAGTTCCGTCTGGCTCATCAAACAGTTCCGTCTGGCTCATCAAACAGTTTCGTCTGACTCATCAAACAGTTACGTCTGGCTCACCAAACAGTTCCGTCTGGCTCATCAAACAGTTCCGTCTGGCGCATCAAACAGTTCCGTCTGGCGCATCAAGCAGTTCCGTCTGGCGCATCAAACAGTTACGTCAGGCTCACCAAACAGCCGCCAAATATGAACGCAGATCCAGGCCCAGTATACTGGACAACACGAGACACAGGCTGAGTAATTAAGAACTAAGGGAACTTCAATTGCCCGTAAAGTCCTCTCATGACAGGGCATTTAGAATGACATATTCCCTGCTCCTCGCACAAAATCGGCATGGAATAGCACTCGCACGATGTGTTACATAACCAACGCCGAATTGGAATGGGGTGCCACTTTCGTACTTCGAAATCCGTAATTACGTTCTTACTATGCTTGCATTTTTTTTCATTCCGATTGCTGATGGTTAGTTTGTTTCCTCGGAATAATTGTGCACGGTGCGTCACTCAGCAGTTCACAACTGAGAAACAGCGCTTTCTTATCGTGAAGACATTCTGTTCAAATTCGGCGCCCATTATGGAACATCCTGAACACGAGAGTCTCCCTGTAGACAACACTATCGCGACAGCGAAAAGCACCAAAAGAAATGTAGATTTGATTGACGGAAGGTCCGAGAAGTCAATTAATATTTTTATCAATTTAAATTTGTTCCAGTGAGTAATGGGTCATAAAATGAATTTCGCTCTCGGACAACGCAAAAAGTGCACCTAAATTGTGTTAAAATATATAACCATGATTTTAAGTATCTAGGAAAAGCACAGATCGTGCTAAATCACTGGAGCTCACTCAGCCTTAATTCAGATTAATTTGATGTGTTTCACTAGGTGGACCATTTTTTACTCACTGAATAATTCAACGTAAAATTGTGCCTTCCAATCCAGCAGAACACATTTTATCAGCTCGCTTTATAATGCAACACGCGTGTTTCCAAGAAGCTTGCAGCAAGGGTTCGTAATCAACTGCGTTCTCTGGAGCTTAATAATTTGTTTGTTTAACCCCATAGCTCTCTTCCTACACCAAGACCCATTTGTTTACTTACCGTGAAATTAACTTTTATAACAACTCTATAATTTCGTTCACTCAATTCTTCGCTAATATCCCTGAACGAACCAGTAGCTGAATTTGAGAAAAGTTTAGTTTTCCGTGACCCATTACTCTTCTCAACACACTCTCTCATCTCATACTTGAAGTAGGCTTTTTATTGCGGCTCGATTTAGGCCAACGACAATTTGTTCAGTTACCGTGAAGCAATATTTATCCGGCACGCCACGCCCACACGCGGTGCCTCGCTCAGCGCCAGCCCGCAGCGCGCTGTAGACTGGCCCGAGATGCCAAGTGAGCGTGAAACACTAGACAAAAATTGTACATAATGATAGGGAGGTGTCCCTTGAGCTTTGGTTTATGTAGGTGACCATGCGTCCTGCTTTAGGCCGGTCAGTCCTGTTTTCGAGCAGTCAGCCTTCCGTCGTGTGTGACCTCGAAGGGTGTTTAGTCTATGTTACGCAATTTGATTTGTTTAAAACCCTCATTAAACCCGTTTCCGTTGGATTAAAGGGGCGTGCTCTTAGAAACTAGCTATGTGGGCGAGACTCGGAGAAATCGAAGGCTTCAATAATTATTGAGCGCTAGAGATCTTTTTGACACGCTCCAAAACAGCGGTGGAATTCTGACAAGCGGCCGAAGAAGCGCGTTCAAAAATGACGGGAAAGTTAAAAATCGGACGGAAAGAAAGAAAAAAACAGCGAGAAACGAAGAAAAATAGAACTAGGCACCAACACATTTTGAAAGCGAATAGATTGAATGAGTCCAAATCTAGAGAGCTAGCGCATGCAAAAAGGAAACCTAGCGGACGCTTGACGGAGTTCAGCGTACGACGCGGACGTCAATTCCGGCTCACGCACGGCGCATGATGGAAGAGTAAACGGAGATGTTCTCAAGCTTTTGAAGCGTCAAGTGCAGGGCCAGTTCCCTTTATTCCCATTTCCGTGCCTGGCAGGTCAAGCTGTTCTGCATTGAAAAATACATCCATTACACTCGGAAATAATTTTACTTTCGATATATACTCCATTTGTGCAATAATTTAGGGCTCATGTGACAAGTGTGACTTTGAGAGCAATGAACAAGTGCACCAGTTTTCAGTAAATACGTTACCCTCAATTGACTTTGAGACCGCAGGCTGGCGCACTAGTGGGAGAAATTATGCTCTTGTTACCACTAATTCATGCAGTGACATACCTGAATTGAAAGCTCTCAACATCGTCAATTATGAGCTTATGTGTAATTATGACGCCATCATCAACGCTAGTTAGAAAGAAAAGACAAATAAAACGCAAGCTTTAGATGACACTCCGCAAAAATCTAGACATTATTACAGGCCAATATTACACATTCTAAATAACCATGAAATAAAGATGATTATGGAATATGAGTACATCACGGCCCACATGAAATCAGAACGTAACACATACAAAACATGAAGAGTGAATGATCAATGGAAGAAATGAGTCTTCAAAACCACAATTTTCACTGTTGACACGAGTAGGTTTAACGCTTGTCTTCTCTCGTCATGATGCATTTTCTGAGAGCCACAACAGAAAACACAATTTCCAAAAGAATTCGTATTCCGCAGCAGGCGCAGTGATGGAACGCAAAATCTCCCTGCGTGGAAAAGAAGTGGAACACCCAACAGGAAAGAGCCAACTTAATATTCGAGAGTTCAGTTATATAAAGCTACGCAGCCGAGTTATGGGAATATACGAAGGTGCATTATGGTTAACTATGAGTGTAATAGGTGCAGACTCCTACTTTTGTCACGGGAGCGACGCCTGTACATGCGAATATCAGTGACAGCGGCACGAGCATTGTCATGTTTAGACTCCTGATACAAATAAGTTGTGTCATTTTTGCCCATTTTCTGAAGTCGACTGGGAGAACATGTGTCAGGAGTACTCTATCGAATGTTTAATAATCCAGCGAACATTTTATCGATGGCACGCTGTCAGAGCTGCTGTCGACTGCAGGTGCTGCAGGAAATGCTGTCGAAGTTGCAGCTGTAAATTCGGTAAAATTGCGGTTGAGTATTAGGCTTCGATACAGTCTTCTAATAATGCCAACTTACGAAATTATAAAATTACTTAAATAAACTATCATTCCCTACAATTCCTTGATGCTTGATTAGGCATAAAGCTAAAAGCTAATGCATAAAAGGGAACTCAAAATTATTTACCATGTAGAAACAAAACTAAGAAAACTGATTATGCTATCGAATAAGTCACGCTGACAATATTTCGCTAGAATTTAAAGCTTATTTCACAGAAAGCTGGTCACAGAATTGAGTCATGAGGGCCTGATACAGAAAGTTTGTGTCACCAGAGTGCAGGTGAGTGAGTCATAGTGACTCATGCATAATGTTCCAGTCCCTCACACACCGCACTTGAGTTCGTGCGGGTTTACCGGTGCCACAGCTGTTCCCAGAGCAAGGTGGATGAGTCGACGTTATGTAAAAACATCATGCAGACACAATTGGCGTCAGGTTATTTTAACATACAAATTCTGCAGTCATCGAGTCTTCATTCCACAACCGAGCCTCAAAATCGTTGCTCTTGAGAATCGTTTTGACCCTTTACGGACTCACGTACCCAATTTGGGACTCTCAATATCCTTTTTATCTACACTCTTATTTGCTTAAGCCAACACCTAACCTACCAACAGGAAAGTTGTCCCACTGTTTTCGTTTGTTTTACACATAATGTAAGATAAATATACCGTCGAGAGAAATAGGTGTCATACGAGAAAGTGTTCGCCACCAAGGAAATAATTTGAGCACTAAAAACCTAGCTGCTCTACAGGAAATGTAAGACATATTACCGGTGAATTAACCCCTTGAGCACTACAGGGACACTTCAGCCTTGATTTAATTTCTGCTTTGTATTATTATACCCTTTACATTTTCAGGCAGAGTAATACAAGGACTGTATTGTAAAAAAAAACAGCGAGGGAGTGTAATGCGTCTGGCAATAAGCTTAAGCAAAAAGTAAAAATCAAAATTGATCATCGAAACTTTTAGATACTCTAAATTAGGGTGCACAATATATTTCAGCTTCTGATAGACTTGGAGATCTATTTATGCATTTAGGACTCAAAATTCGATCACGAACGGCTTGGAGTTGAGACGGTCTTCTCGGCCTCAAAACACTGCCAGCGTGATGACACTTCCTGTTCAAATCTAAGCTTGGTGCCTCACACACAGCTGACTGAGGCACATAATCTGCTGCAGCGAGCTTTACCAGCCTAGAGTTCGGTTGAAGCAGGACGTGGGGCAGGCAGGCAAGTGTAGGTGACACCTGTAGCAAACCTGACCCTCTACGCTCCCCAAGCTTCTGTCGTCACGGCTCTAAGAAAACCTACTTCGCTACAGAACGTGTATATAATGCAAGAAGCAAAAGCATGAGAATATATTTCAAGTTATCTGAAAAACATACAATCTTTAACAAATATGTTTGCCGTTTAATTCAATAGTGAGACTGAAAAGTGCTGCTCTGCTTTGTCAGTCGTACTAGCGTGTGCCAGCACCTACTCCATCTTTTCCTAGTGTTGTGCAGGGTCTTGGCACCAATGATGAACTGCAGCACATGTTTGTGTTCTATACCGTGTGCACAGAACTCACTCAGCCAGCATCAGGTGCTACAGAAGGCAGGCCTAGAGCAGCAATCTGGTGCAGTCTCTTTGCGAGTTAGTGCGTCGTTTCATACAGGACGCGACAGTCTACAGGCAGTCATCACTTTAACGTCCAATTCAAGCCTCACATTATCGGCAACCGCGCATCGTTTTACGGAGAGTGACCCAAATTAACGGCACTGACTTTTTCTATTTTGAACTATTTTCGATTCCCTCAATCACGGCAAAGTTTTATATGAACCATTATACGTTAACGCCTCACATTAAAGGCAACATAAGGCACAGTGGGGTACGTTATAACGAAGACGGCTTGAACTTAACAACCCAATACGCACGACAGCGTAACGTCCACGCTCAAGTGTCATCCACATAAAATACGTGACTTATTTTAAAAAACGATGTTACCCTTCAAGGGATGAACAAGGCAATCATTATCTACAGAATACAGGAACACGATCTAGGTATAACCTTAAATATGCTCAATATTCACAGTCAACGGTATACCAAAATACAATTAGCAGGACCTACCGATATATGTTCAACTTCAACAACTCGTTTATTATACTCTTTTTTAACACAGAAGAGAGGAACACAAAAGAATGTCAAATATTGCAGTTAGAATTTTTACTTTTGAATGACAGCATCCTGAAGGAGTGTGGTACGAGCGCGCAGCTCCAGGGAGAAGAATCTACAATGAACAAGAAACTGTAGTAATTCCAACACAGGTGACACAAATTAGTAGTACATCGTAGGGTTTTTAATGCCTTATAGTTACTGACGCGTGAGTGATGTGAAAGATGTGAGGTTTAACCTTTCATTTCCGAGGAGAGCATTTCGTGGTTCCTTGAAAATTTGTTTACTCAACCATAAATTGAAACCTTACTCCCCACTACAGTGAGCGGGAGGCGTTACCAGTACGCCGTGAAGCCTTGATGACTGGTCAGCGACGTCACTGAATTCTGTGTACCTAGACTTGGACCAAATCATCTTCAGTGACGCTGCGGCAGCTCCACCGTAGACGTATTTTAAACGTAAGACAGGGGACTCTTGTCGTATTCTTGCACATGGGTAAAGGTAGTGGTTTATTATCAAATTTGTGCTCAGAATTCATCCACTTCTCTGACTCCGACTCCTTTCGGCTCTGGCTCCAAAGCCTTGTACAGGTTTTGTGCAAAACATGTAAACAATTTTTCACAAAAACCTTGGTATTTCGCTCGCCTATCATCGGAGAGTCGTGGTGTGGTGAGGGCACAAAAATGGCTGTGGTCAGCACGTAACAATGCTTTCACGTGTCACCGCAGCTGGCATTGGAGTTCAGAAGGCCACATCACGCAGCAAGTTGCGGACACGTCCAACTCAAAAAAGGGACCTCAAATTCAATAGAAGGGACTCCGCTAGGCTCCATGCACTGCAGATGTGAGTCGTGTAGTTATGTCTAAAGAGCAGACGTTTTACGAGGCATGGGATCAGCGCAGCCATCATTTCAGCGGGAGAGTCATAGAACTACGTACAAATGATGACAGTGTAGAGTCATTACCTGCCATTGTTTGTGATGTTGTGTTCTGTGCTGTACACTAGAACTACATATACCTTTAGAAAAGCAGTACAAAGAGCTAACTCGGGGGAAAAATTCCTATTCGAAGGAAAATTGGCGCATTAGTTTCGTTAGCAGATGTGACTACAGCACGTCGTCCCTCCTGGTTTGCGTTCGTGTGTCGTAAAAATTACGCATCGAAAGTGCGCAACGCCAACGAGAAAAATTCATTGTGTTCCACAGCTGAAATTTGAAAAGCATGAAATAAGGCTTTCGGAGATTATACATAACCACCCAGTGTTTTGCAAGTTATATTTGTTCTAGGATCGCCTGAACACACTACTGCCGCACCCTGAACACACTACTGCCGCACCCTGATCACACTACTGCCGCAGAATCACACACCTTCGATAGCGTAATAGTAATAGCCACAGTGAGGTTCAGAACAGGAAGTACTCAACGCGTAGTGCAAGCGTACTGTAGACGTCACGTTGGGGCGCTAGACAGCTGTCAGTTGTTAGACAGGAGTCCACACCCCAGACAGGAGTCCATGCGCTATACAGGAGTCCATGCGTTTTACAGGAGTCCACACGCCAGACAGGAGTCCACACGCCAGACAGGAGTCCATGCGCTATACAGGAGTCCACACGCCAGACAGGAGTCCACACGCCAGACAGGGGTCTGGACTTTGTATTCGTTCTCACCCACCGAACATGTACAGGCTTTGTGTCAGTGAAGTCACGGACTACGTCATGTTTAGAATGCACGACTTCACACCTTGATGTCCATGAAGTCATAGACGACTCTGCCATGTGTAGAGTTCATAACTTCACGCACGTGATATCCGCGAAGTCATGGGTTGCAAGCATGGCAAAATGCGATCAAATTCTGAGTACCTTTTCCCCAAATCAGCCCCATGAATGTTGGTAGCAACAATGTCACGAGTAAGGAGTAGAGTTTGGCTCTATTGATATGACCCGAACACCGCNCCCCAAATCAGCCCCATGAATGTTGGTAGCAACACTGTCACGAGTAAGGGGTAGAGTTCGGCTCTATTGATATGACCCGAACACCGCCTCTATCTCCATCTCACGGAGGAGATAGCCACGAAACAGCGATATTTTTTACAACTGAACCATAACTACGGGAGAAAACGTGCATGCATGCACACCTGCGCACACCAGGCGAGGGAGGCCAGTGTTTTGGCGCACGCGTGACGCTGCCCAGCAACACCTGCAGCAGCCCGTCCCTGCGGCAGGCGGAGTGAGCGACTGATAAGGTGCGAGGGTCCCGTCAGGTTCATTAGCCTTACTCTGCGCGACCGTTCTGGCAGCTGCACTTCCGACTGTCGTGATCGTCCCCTCACCCTGTACGAACGGGTGGTACATTGGACCGTTTCAATAGGGTGCTGTTAGCCTTACGTGCACACCTTAATGCAATCATATCGCAAATGTTAGCAAGACTGCAGCTCATAGCTTGGCGTACAAAGCTAGCTGCAGCGTTATTCCAAATCTTCTTGAGACTATAGCTTGTTTTTCTTACAAACTAAGTACTTCCTTATTGCAAATGCATATACATACATGAAGTTATAGCTAGTTTTCTGTACAAAAGTAGCAGCACACTTCTCGCAAAAAATAATTTGTTCGTTAGAGGATTAAATTTTGCAGCACCTGCTCAACATAGAACGAAGAATCACGCCAGCGCAAAATGCTCCACTCCAACGCGAGCAGGGCAGGGGCGTCAGGTAGCATGGATACACACAAGCGTTTTGCCAGGCTTAGAATACGGTCACGCATAACGATGGAAGTAAAAAAACGACATTTCTAGATAATTCAAGGATAGCGGAGGATAATTATAGCTACATAAATTGTCTTTTATGAGCACATATCGATTACAATCATTACAATCGTTGAGCACATGGTAATAACTTGATGTATTTTTGGCATCGTCCTACTGTACTTCCCAATCGTCTGAGACCGCGATCCCAAAGAGCATTGATATCTCAAGAAGGGAGCCACTCTAACGCATACGTACGCTTTCTTAAAAAGGCTCGTCCATGCGCACACAAGCTACGGACGATCACAACAGGCTCAAGAAAGCAAGTTAATGCGCAGGCGACAGCTCAGGAGGTGAGAAAGTTGCCTTTATGCCAGCGCAGTCGTAGAGTGAGGCAGGTACATTTACGAGTGCCGACTTAAGCAGCCTACCTGAGAGAGAAGGTCTCACGTAACTCATTCAGCAACTGAGAACTTGGCCGTAACGCACACTCAGTCACACTCCTGCGCAGCCTTTCTATCGTTCGTTACATGCACAAGCTGTCATAAAATGTAACTCTCGAACCCACAAAGAGCAGAGCGACAAATCACCAGCATTATGTGAGTACTAAAGATCTGCTCGTTCATCAGAAGATATTGTACTCCTAACAACGAGTAGAACCTTGCCACACATGATTCAATTTGCAGATCGCTCGCTGAACTGCAGAGCTAATTAGACTGTTTTGGATTATGGAATGCGAAATTGCAATTTCAGAAAAAAAGATGCCTAATGAAGGGTTCCACAGAATAATTGCGCTTCAATAGCAACCGTAAAGCGTCAGGGCAAGTTAAAAAAAACACAATGCCAGAAACGCGAAATCAGCGCGTTCAATGGAGACGTAATGGCAGGCGAGCCAGCATTGTTCAACCACCACTTGACAGAGCGCATCAGCCACAATGGTCGGGTTCCCTACAGCCTCAGCGATCGTCGCACAACCAATCGAGAATCATTGCTTGGTAGCGAGAAATTTCCACGTATCTTGTTGGCAACAACTCCGATCGCTTAAGCGTTAAATGAAACTCCATAAGTCGTCTTTTGTAGTCAGCATTATTTGATGTCGCACTAGCGATCGCGAAAGCGATTGCTTCTTTCCTGAAGAAAGAGTTAAGCTATGAAGAGAGAAGTTACGAATAATCATGTTGGAAAACTGCAAGAATGATTCGGAAATTGAAACGTTTTATTGAAGACTGGTTTGAAGTAGCTTGGTTGGAGAGTGAAGGCAGTCTGGAACCACAGAGAGAGCAGTCTCACGAATATTATAAAGCAACCACGACCAAATACTCCAGCTTTCTGTGGGTAAATATTAATCTAGCAACACGAGCAAACATGAGATAACGCGTTGAGTGAATATCAAACACCAACCCAACGAAACCAGATAATAAATGAGTACATCTGACGACCGGACATACCTCAAAAATAGCTTCAAATTTTTAAATTCTTGCTCATTATTTATAGTTTATAAGTGTCGCGAACACGAGATGAAGCATCACGCGCGTGTCTTGGACAAACCATCAACTTATTATATGCAGAAATTCGAACACGACTGGCTTTTAATTCAAGATTGAGCTGATCAAGTTCTGCCCTGCAGCTCGATGGATGCCACGGCGTCCTGTGTTGGTACTTACTGGACACCCAGGCCTTAACAAGCAGCTTCACACCTGGTGTACCTCTGAAGTCACACGTAAATTTAACTTTTACATTGCTTTGACATTTCCTTCGCGGTTCAACCCATTACGCCCTGGTGTAACCCTTAAGTCACACGGAAATTTAACTTCAACATTATTTCAACAATACTTCAACGCCTAAATTCGTCTTCCAATATATGGCAATGAAAGAGCTGCGTAAAGGAGGGCATCTGTAACAGTTAACCCATTCATGTTTTTTATTCGAATATTCACCCAAACGAACAAGCGTTAAACAAAAAAAAACAGCTGACTGCGATAAATTATTCCAGGAATTAAATGACAACAAACTCCTCGCACCGAACCTGCGTGCAGTGAGCCCAGAGGAGCCGCCCTGTCGTGTGCATGATGTGAGATCCCCAGGGGGGATTCATGAACAGAAATTCAGGCCCCGACTAGCTGTTATCAACCCTCGCTTCAAAGTTTACTTTCCACCGACAAACTCACTTGCTCAGCAGCTACACGGCAGTCGATTGCTTCACCAATACACATAATGAATACCACTTAGTCAAGCACATAAAAAATTACAAACGTACAAGCACGTTACTGACCTGCGGAGGTGCGGCGTGTGTGCGCATGTTGATGCGTCACCGAGTACGAAGGTAGATAACCTCGTAATTTTACGTGGAGTCTTTGTGCGTGTCCTTGGTATCCAGAATCCTAGTGTCGTTTACGAAAACTATCCTTCTATTGAACACACACACTGTCCTGTTTCTCTGAGGCCACAGGGCTCTAAGGAGCCTTACAGTACACGTGTCTCACTTTAAACCAATCACTCTGTTAAAATAAAATCAAAATTTGATCAGAATACGTTGAGAACCCACGCAGCATAAATTGAATGAGTTCAGCAGTGCTCCATAACTCAAGACCGAACACGACAACACTGGACAAACAGACCGAACTAGAAGCAGTGGTGAAATATATAATTCATAGGTCGGACACGAGTGTGCGTGGTGTGCGAGTCCCACAGATGTCACTGAGCTGACACGTACTGCAAAAATAGGAACACCGAGCGGCAGCACAGCTCCAACTGACACGAAATGACTTCATGCGACGTTAATTTCTAGACGCCGACCAGGCAATCGTGCAGAAAACCGACTAGGAATTACAGCGGACCGGTAAACGTTCTAACTTAATGTTGCATGTTCATCAACCCACTGCGGTACTTAATAATTTAAATTGTTTATTCAATTTATTATAGTATATCCTAACCCATTGCAGTATCGTTAAGGTATTAATTAAGTGTCCCTTTTACTGGTTTAGGGTG
>VOMN01060759.1:0-19660 GCA_014899125.1 Orchestia grillus
TTCGGGAGCGTAAAGTTTCGGGAGCGTAAAGTTTCGGGAGCGTAAAGTTTGGGCGGTTCGATTACGCAGCCTGACACAGCGGGCACAAGAGACGGTGAGGAAACAATTGAGGGTTGACCGGGGAAAGAGCGAAGCAAAGGTAACAAAAGGAGTCAATCCATCGGAAGCTCCCTTCAGAAAATGAGAAAAGGGCGAGAGGAAACTCAAGTTTCCACCAACAAGTGTTCGCCAGAACATCTGCCTAGAACAAATTCAGCAGATACTTAAGTACCTGCGAGGAAAAACATGCACACGTATCCGTCACTCTCAGTAGTTAACAAATATTCAGCGATTCATTTAGAAACTTCCAAGTATTCCCTAGGTGCACAAATCTCACAAACACGCTGTGACACTAATACTTCGTGAAACAATATTCTCAGAAATTCGACGGTTGCTGTATAATATCTATTCAGTCGGTCCTGGTAAGCCATTAGCAGTTAGCAATACCGTTACCCCCATCGATCCCATGTGAATAGAATACCTATGAACGCATTTTATCCTGTTCGTTGTAGCGTAAAAATGGATGACTTGTAAGGACGAAGAAATAAAATCCGTTCTTAAACTGTCGTGATATTCTTCACGCGTTTACCAAAAAAAAAGTCTAAAAAGGTTAAAATACATTAGACAACATTTAACAAAAGTAACATAAGTATTTAAATAACTCGGTATTTGCAAGTGAATTAAGCTAATTTTCTGACAACTACTAACTCTTGTCACGTGCATTTTTGGTTCCGTGCAGACAGAAGACAATCAATGCAAAAGTGAATCAAAATAAATGCTCCAAACCTTCACGCGAAAATCTTTATCAGAACATTCACTCGTGAAAAGTCTTCACGCAATTTATCATGCGAAAAACTGAGGTTGAATTTTGAACATCCCTCGTGCAAACAATTCTTGACGAATTGTGCATCAACAAACGGTAAAAAATGAATGCAGAATTGTTGGCCCGTCGCGTGAGCGAGATTACGGCCAGGACGCGATGTGAGCTCACGGCTGACGGAACGCGACGCGTAGTCCCTAACTGCAGCGTCCACCTGGAATAATTAACGACTTCCAATATTTTTCTTATTCAGGGTACTGTGACTCAACCATTTCACAAAAAGTTATTAGCAGGAATTCCTATAATGGTGTCCAGCTCGTCAGTAAGGCGATAGAAATTGACTTTTTCATGTGAAGTTCTTCAAAGGGAGGCACTGTTCAGTTACTACAGCTCTAGCTAGACTCGGGATTTCTATCTTTCGAGCACACTTTGCTTTTTTCCTTTTTCATGACTTCTTCACTGATTATTTTTCATCGTTATTCCTCTTCTTTTTGACTAGCGGTTTCGATGTGCAGGGAAGCTCGTGTGGGAACACCTGTAGATAGATTTCCTCGTTGTCTGAAGTCCATACTCAATGGGCTCTTCTTTTCGCTGTATTTGGATCCCATTTCACGCGGCTAGGGTGCTTTAAACTAGTAAACTAATGCTGCACGTAAAATAAAACCAAATCTTTCAGCATTATTGGATGAGAATAACGAAAAATAGGCACCCGTAAACGACGTCTTTGATACAAAGGTTGATAAAATGAAGAGATTAAGGTTTCATTCGAGATCTGCACGGATGCTCTGAGATATAAATCGTGCGAACGTTCTTCCATTACACAAATTGTTCAAAATGGATCTCAACTGTACCAGAATGTCTTAAAGACGAAACAGGCACGCACACGCAGGAAAAGTTTTCTTTTAGCAGCTAAGGCAGACTTTCCCCAACTTTCCGGGCACGTGACCCCCTTTCCATGGTACAAAATCGGTCATTACCCCACGTTTACAAACCTTCTAGAAACCCACTAATTTTCAATGGTACAGATGCAGTTTAAATGTTAATCCCAGCAGGGAGAGCACTAAAACATGCTGAAAACTGACCGTATTATGAACAACTGGACCCTGCATTACCCACAATTGGGGAACCGCTACCTTAGAAGTAGGGTGATGTACCTCGTGATAAAATGAGACGAGCAGTATCACTCACATTGGAACCTGGAAATGTCATTCTGGCAAACTGAAGGACTTCTCACTACGCTTTAATTTTAAACGAGGGAACAAACGCTACTGGTAAAAAAATACGCGTTCTATAAAGCTCTTTTCTGAATTAGTACATCTCAAAATGTATCACTGGAACGAAAAATAAAACCGTGCATTTTAGTAAGAAATTATGATTTTCGAAATGCTACTGATTTCAAGGGATACAAGCGAGTCATCTTGAACCGCTGCAGGGAGTATGGGGAGACGTTTGCCTCGTGAGCCCTACTGAGCCTACACCAGAGGCCCCGTGAACACGTGGTGTTTAGCTAGCCATCGTGTGGCTCCCGACAACTGTCTGTTGCTCTACGGAACATCTAACAAGAGCTTAGGAACAAATAAAGCTTGCTGCAGAATCTTACTAAAACCGCTAACATCGAAATGTTTTTTTTTTTTCGAAATGATAAGAACTGTAAAGCACGAGGCAAGACGATGAAAATTAGAAATTGATCGATCATGTAAAAAAATAAAGAATGTCAACTTAGGACCGACTGAAAAACAATGAAATAAATGCTTATGGACGAGTTTGACGTGCTGACACCAGCGTACTATTAAGCTATGAATCCGCAAGCCACTCTAACGAAATAGATTCTATTTTTACGACGGACACGCAACAGCGCAGCTTGAACGAGGGATTTTGTCAACGAACAAAAAGAAAATAAACAAGAATAAAAAGAGGGGAAAAGCTCGATCACAAAGAGGGAATATAGCGAAGATGAAAAAAAAATTAATTTCTTCAAGCCCTGCCCCATCTGACAAGAAACCAAAGAAGCCGAGACGTTCTAAGGAAGACGTACAGATGCAACAGAATTTTACAGAACACAAGTATGCAGGTATCGTAAGCATCAATAGTTGTTGATCGGTATGCGGGAGCAGCGAGTGTATTTTTTTGGCATAATTCAAACCAACAAAGATTGTTTCTTGCGGAGAAGCTAGGGAAGACTATTAAAACACAAAAATATTAAAAATAGGAACATTCTGAGAAAAGTTTTGCGTAATAATAAGGAGAAGCATGATAATTCGGAAGCTTAAAAGGACAGGATGTGATATGGAAAGCCAAGCAATAGCACGTAGACCCCAAAACACACGAGGCAGTAAAAAAAGTAGCGTCGATTGTTGCAAGATAAGACGCCGAAGTCAACTTGGCCGGACCTCTATAGCCTCATACGTCGAAGCATCATCTGAAACGACTCGAGTTTCGACCCTTTGAGACCCCGCGGCCCGTGAGCGTGGCGCCACGGAAAATGGCTGCAGTACTTTTATTGTGCAAGCGTAGGGCTTTAGAAACTTTATGATAGAAGTCTGAACTCTGCTTTTGGGAAAATGAATACATATTATTGTTCCTTTTCAAGTGTGTAAATACGTGCACCAGACTTCGCTCATTTTACAACAAGGCCTAATCTTTGACATGGTCTTGAATGTTTAAATAGCGAAAATGAATTTGAACGGCAAATACAATTTCAAAAAAGGTCAAATATCAATAGTAAAAATCCAAGAACTAACGATTACCAACCATCGAGAACCATTACACAGTTGATCCTTCACTTATTGCATGCTACCACAGACACCACAAGAACAGTTTAAGCATATGCTAAAGTTCGAACTAAACCAACAGATACGGCCGGGATACGTAACCCATAAATATTCCTCTAATGATCATACTTGACATGGTAATATTGACCGCACCGATACGTGATACAATCGGTAATGCACACAATTAAAATTTCGAATAATTCAAGAGCGGCGACGGATTACTAACAATTCTAATAAAAATCGAGAGTAATTGGATGAAAAGAGGGATAATCCCGATAATGAAGTGCACCACCAATATCACCATCCAATAAACAATGCCACGTGAGACGGTGAGGCAGGCATAGCAAGTATTGCCTCACGACTTCGTCTAAACCCCAAACAAGGTTTACTGAGCTCTCGCCGCAAGTTAATGGACAAGTCTGAGGTTTGTCAAGAGGCTACACTTTACAAGACTTAATTTATAGGTTCATTCATCACGCCGGGAGCAATCTGTTCAGCGGGAGACCATTCAGGTATTGGACGACTCTTCAGCAAGAACCGTGAGCTAATTGATTGACTTATTTGGGCTATTTGAAAGTCTGAATAATCGCGTTCTCTACACACAGTAAACGAAACGTAAATAGAGTGTACAACAAGAGATACAAACAGTGTGATTTTTCCTGGGCGTATCGGAAATGATGCGATGGCTCTGTATTAAATGCGAATAGAAAAGGTACTCATTTTTAAGGAAGAAACCATTAAGAATGCACAGAGTGGAAAGAGTTTATGTCATTGAGAGAACAGGAAAGAGTTGTGTCACTGTAAGGACATCAACTCCTATAAGTCGTCAATTTGTCATAAGCAACTGTCGTTAGTTTTGCGATAAGTAACGATGAGCAAACAGACGCATCAAAGTTGCATTTCACCACTCAATAAAATCACAATATTGTACGCGTATTTTACTTGGTAAAATTTCCTCTTTGTTAGAGTCACAGCGTCCATGCAAGAAACGTTTGCCCATGCAAAATGAATATAAAATAAGGGGCATAACATACAAGGTTTTTGCTGACGATGTTGTCACAAATCATGTAAATGTTTTACCGACTACGTCATTCAAGAAAATAGATTATTATTATAAAACTCTTCCATTACAGAATGTTGACTTTACTGGTTTTATCTTGGCTTAGAGGCTAAGTCACGCCATTTTCTCGAGGATGTCGACTTAATTTCCCACATCTTTGTTGTAGATAAGCATTTTCCTTTTATTTTCAGTATTCAATATTTTCTTTCAATTTCCGGTATAAAATAAGCCATTTAATAAATAATTTCATTAGACACGTTAATTAGCCACTGCAATTCTTCCATACGAATACAGCCAAATTTTCTCCGAGCATAGTAAGCGCAGTAGGAAATACGCGAGAGCTACCACGAAACAATTAATTTCATAATTACCCGAGAGCAACACGTCACGCCAAACTCGACAGCGGCCCAAACAAGAACGCAGCTAACATCTCGTATAACGCGAGGCACGCGCCTCTACACGTGAACCCGCACGGCCAGAAGGTCGGCCGTGGGTCGGCGTAGAGCAGCGCAAGCTCAGGCTCTCTCCTAAATGAGTATAATTAGTTTTGAAGTTGAACCTAGCTATGCAAGCTCATTATAATCCACCTGAAAATCCAAGCCGCAGATGCTCCAAGTCGTGAATAAAGGAGAGAGAGCTTCAGTCGCGTGCTGGGCCGGCCACCCACGTTAGCTGGCTCAGCCGTACGGACTGAATTTGTTAATGTAGTTTGTGATGCAGCTTTACAGAGCACAGAAACGCTACGCACAGCAAAGCATTTCGAGCGTTTCTCTGGCACGAGTTTCCATGCAACTCGATAGAATAGGTTAACCATTTAGCAAATCTCGGAGATCAAACATCAAATATATAATTGTTGGCTAACAACGAAACTTGACACGTGCATCACATCAGGCTCAGCTTCAAAGTCATACAAGACACGAAATTATCACTCCTTGAACCGCTCTGCAAGTTAATTCCATCATAACAACGAAAAAACATTGTTAATTTCCCCCTTACTTGATGTGAACAATTTCCCCACACTTGAGGAAACAAACACATGGTCTGTGGTACAGTGAACACGGGGATATTTAAACAAAAGACCAGACTTTTCCTACCAATTGAGCACAGCCTTGTTCCGCTCTCGGCACCACGCGGGCTACGACCATCCATATCAACTACAGGACGTCTGGACCGCCAGCACCTTTGTTAGCTCTATTGTGTTAGGATATCCTAACACGCTACGAGTTAGTTGCCATGAGTAACACCGGCCTACTCGGTAGGTATAACAGGAGTATTGAGGCATGCTTTCAAACGCGAATGAATTGGCCGCAGGTATCTTCGTGCATTGATGATGTCGAGGTAGATACACGTACATATTTCCTTTAGTGGGATTTGGCGCTTATCGCACAGAAATTTGAACGCCTCAATCTTCACGAATATTGCGCACCGCGCAAGCAGTAACTCTCATATACTTTGGCAGTTTCCTGTTCCGAATGTCAATTTATGAAGTACTATTTAGAATTCGTACTATGGAAAGTACTATTTAGACTTCGTACTATGGAAAGTACTACTTAGACTTCGTACCATGTCACCACATGCACGTCACAAACGCTAATGAGAGCCGCATAAAGCTGCAGGTCTCGATTGTAGTGCTCAGCACACTGCGCATATCCACATCAACATACGGCTCTGCTTAAAGTAGCGAAAAATTAGCGATTCCCAACATCAGTGAGGATGGCGCATGAAGATCTACGTAAGCCACAAAACTCAAGCTAGAAACTGCTTTGATGTACCTTGAACTTTAATTAAGGTCAGTTAACCTTTTCCGATTTTTAACATCGTGGAATTGTTCCAGTTAACTGCGTGTTAAACCCCTCATATAATTTGTTATATTTTTAATAGAAAAACGAAGCATGAAACGAATAAATTCTCAGCATTATTTATTCGTGTTCTAAATGTTAATCCAACGCTAAAAACTAAGATCAACACGCAACACCAACACTTTGTCGCACATACAATTGCACTCATAGTCGCAACACCCCAGATTACTATATATGATGTGTGATTTTGTTATACCATCGTAATCAAGAAAGTAGATTAAATCGAACGGTGTTAAAAAAACTACCGCAAAGCTATGGGCTTTTTAAAGGCACCTGGCGTAGTGAGCGACCGTTGGAAAACTTTATAAGGTCGACCCACAGGAGATGGGCATGTGGTAGTGCCGAGGCCTCCCTCAGCACCCAGGAATGTACTAGTACCCAAGTGTGTACCCGTCACAGGTGCTAACGACCCCTAGAACAGTTTCACTGACCCCCAGAAGTCGACATCGACCGCTGTGGCGACCCTCGTCTTTCGACTCAGCGCAAATCCGACACTTTGACTCGCCGTAAACTCGCCACTCCAGCGTCCCTAGCGTGAGCGGTAACGAGACCGCCACAAGGATCACACAAGGCGCACTGGCGACCCCCAAAACACGCCTTGACTTCCAACCCTGCAGCTCCGGCGGCCCTGGCAGCCAGTAAAGAGCTCGTAAAATGCAGACGTATGGCGGCAAGCGGGGCACAGTTCGCAGTAAATTAGGCCTAACAGCACGACCAGCCAGACGCGCCTAAATTCCACTCACATTTTACGGGGATAAATAATCGGCGTAGGGCGCCATGCTCATTTTAGCGCCAGGTCCATGAACCTAATTGCGATACAATACTCCCCGTGTGTTGCATTTCGCCTCCTTAAACTTTATGGTTGGCAGGATCAGTGACTGAGCCCCCACGGTCGTTCAAAATTTCGAGCCGCACACATAAATCACGACGGATTACCTTAACTGCTCAATTCCGGGTATATATTTTCTTGCTTTCAAGTTTTCCGATTTTTCACCTTCTAAGCGAAATCACTATTATTAAAAAACTAGACATATCAATTAACTACTATCAGATTTCACAATTTCGGTACGATTTTGTCACAAACACACTACGCAAATTAGTTAATGGGCTATGTGGCACCTGAAGCTTGCTAGTTCCTAAGAGCAAGCAACAGTCGAGTGCCACGCATTACTGTACGGAAGGTGGGCAAAGCGATGATCACATCAACTGTGACGTCTAGATAAAGCGTTACATAGCAACAAACTATTATATTAACACACAGCTGCCAGTTAGTTGACCTGAAACTTGAGACGCACAGTATCGTCGCGATATTCCTTGCAGGATTTTGTACACTGAAAAACTCTAATCTTGGGAAATCAAACATATTCTCACTGTAACAACAAGGTGTTCATTGGCCTACGAGACGTGTGTTGGTGCCTAGGCTACCTATGAAAGCACCACGAATGCCGACCTGGACAAGCGCAGCGAACAATAACGGTCTTCTTGAGCAGATATAAAACGGAAAAGCGCAACGCACATTCAATTAGATTGTTAGTTCTAAGCTCCCTGCCCGCATGAAATTGGTTTTACTTGAAATGTGATCCAAAGAGAGCGAAAAGAAGGAGCCATTCAGTATAGACATTCAGTATAGAAAACGTGGAATCTATGCACAGGTGTGTTCCTACACAGGCTTTCGTGTGTGTAGAAACGGCAAGCTAAATACGAAGAGAAAACAAATAAAGAATAATTAAAGAAGAAGGCATAAAAATGAAAAGAAGTAAAGAGGGCATGAAAGATAGAAGTCCCGAAAGCCTGGCTAAAACTGAGGTAATCCAACAGTGCCCTCCAGGTGACGATAGTCCCCATATCATATGATAGACAGACTTACCTAACCCAATCCTATGGCCAATCATATGCAGGGGGCAATCAAACCTCGTAAAAGTCATTTTTCACCTCGTGCACATATAGCAGCGGTGTAGCACGAATATATTTGGCTTTTGGGACTCCAAACATGCTTTTTTAAATACAAATGCAGGGTAAAGCTCTAAATCAGGAAACGCGTTTGTCATTCAAAAACTGTACATGAGTTATCAGGTGAAGGCATAAGGTTGCTTTCAGTGTGAAGTAGAAATGGTGCAATGTGAATATTGAACTTGTGATGTAAGAGAATCATAACAAACTGAATAATGCGTTTATTATTATTACTATTGATTATTCATTACTGAAATGCGCTGGTATATGAAGACAAAAACTAATTTTGCACACTGAGATAAATTCATTAAGAATATCTTTCTGCCGAGTAAAGCTGAACAGCTAAAAGAAATAAAAGAATCATCTGTTTGAGGAATCCGTCGCCTCCCAGAATGTTCACCACTTTGAACCCTAAAAGAACGATTTTTTTCGCAATTATACAACCCCAACTACGTTAACAAGATTTATATTATGATACCACAAAGCTGGTAGAACGTAAAAATTGCACTTCACTTTTGAAAAAGCTACTAAAAGCGCAAACTATAAAGGTGCAGTTCTCTCAAGAAGTACTACGATGAGACTAATAAAACCCTGCAGAAAACGTGACGATCTCACCAAAAGAAACTCAAAATACCATGCAAAAAATCGGGACCAATCAGAGCTGGAGATCCGGAGAAACAAAAATTTCAGCTTGAAACAAGCGAAGCGACTGATCAAACAGTTCCCAAATAGAGCGCGATTTCAGAAAAAAGAAGGCCCGCTATTTCAGAAGCACGTTGCGCTGGAAAACATTGTCAGAGAGCACCCTTCATCGTAGGCAGAGCGTGCAACTTGAATTGTGGGAATTAGGACCTGAGTCTTTAATTTATGGAGGGCTCATCAACAACAATTCTTTCATGTCCAGGTTTTAGTGATGAAGAGACGAAAACCTCCAGTGATGATTCCATGTTCTCTACGAAGCTAGAATTACATGTTAAGGGTCAAATAACTAACGCATAAGAGTACGTAAAAGCTTTTGAGATACAATGAGAAATATTTATGGCGGGGTCAGCTTTGATCATTTTCTGAAGTCACTACAGTAACGAACCACATCACAGCGTAAAAGATAAAAACCCCGAGATATGTATAACATCAACAGAGGCATACTACTAAAAATCAACTTCTAATTCAAGTCTACTACCTACGCAAAGGAAGTTACAATAGCGAGGGGATTGAAATCGATTTACACTTAAGAAAGTTCGGATAGAGATAAAATGGCATACATTTTCTACGGCTATGACTGCCGAATATATTTCCGACAGCAATCCCTTCGAAGATCGCACAGCACCTTAAACTCTGCAAAAGAACGAAAGAACACAACTAAAGTGTTGCCGAACACCGCAACCTAGTAAGCAAGTATAAAAATTCAGAACGAGTATACATCAACTGTGTTCTGCAGTGCACGAACGAATTAGAAGTCCGTAAGAAGATTTGAGAGACAATTTTGTAATCATTGTGAATCTGAGTTGCCGTCAAAAAGTGCCAGCAGATTCCGACGAAGTCATGGCGCGGCGGTCGACATTTCAAAAAACAGATGCTGTACCTGTAAAGTGAACTCGCTTTGCAGTGTTCGTTGGACTCGGGGCGAATTTCTTCAATTCACGCTCGAACGCAAAACACCAAGATGACCGACGATCAATACTGAGTCAATGTAAAAAGTTAGGAGGTTTTCACCAATAGCGAGGCTTAGGGTATCTGAAACCGCATGCTCTTTCATGCACTTTTAAAGAATCGTAGTCGCCTAAATGACACCGAACATTACTCCAGCACACGCGATCTGCAGCGGAGTTCATCCTCAGATATTTTTTCTTAAAAAAAATGAACTTCGTCGAGCAACGGAACGAGCGTTTTCTTGGCGAAAAAGAACCAATCGAATATTGACTACATGCTTTGAAGCGTCGAAAAACATGGCAGTCAATCCGACACTTTTTCAATTCGAATCCAAAATACGTTGAAGTGAATACCAACAACCACACAATTTTTTCGAGCATTCTGGGGCAAGCGCTTCCCGAAAAGAATACATTCTTCGCTTTTAGACGGGTAAATGGAACGGCAGAAACCTTGAAGCGATGCAAAACCCATTAGAGAAGCGCGTCTTTGGAGAAAGTCGGAATATCCTGGTAATGAGAACCACACGAGAGCTGGGCGACTGATGAACCGCCACCGGTGACTTTAGAAGGCCTGATTACCCAAGACGCGTTGCCTTGAAGCCACAAAATGCGGCATGAATTCAATAATAGGAACAACTGCATTCGAGCACAGTCCCACGAATAGCAAAGAAGCGACTCCCACGAGAGAAATAAAACAAAAATTCAAGATCTGAACCTAAAAAATATATGTGCTCACATTCCGAGTAACTGGAAATAGATGTACGAGACACGTGGTGAAGATAACAGATTGTGGTAGCATAGCGGCTGACAAAAGCCATCATTCAAGTAACTTCCAGGGAGCAGCCCACGGTCCCCCGATACACGCAAGATATTAGGCGAGCGTGCGCCAGCAGAAGATTCTATCCAGGATATATTTGACGCCATAAGTTACTCAGCCCAAAGTACGGACATATCTTTCCCAAATCTTAATGCATTGCCAGTGTCTGTAGCATACCAGCGCGTACATGCAAAATATTTCCGCGTTGTTGGTACCGTAGTAACAGTGTATTAGTCATGAGAGTTTTTGAATGATACATTTGCCTTTATGTGATGATAATAAATGTTCACACCCACCCACAAATAGAGACAAAGCCCAGCAACAGCAGGAGAGCGTGGTGACGTTTACAAACGGACACGTAGGCAGAGCGGGAGAGCAGCGACAGCTAATAGAGCTGCAACGCGAGACCATTCATCAGCGACAGTGAAATTGCACTTCACTTTCATTAAGAATCGGTCATAAATTAAAGCGAAGGCTCATATGTGCCACTCGTCTCATTTGAGCGCGAAAGTGAGCAACATCACTGACAGCACGCGAGTGTGAGAGACAACCCAGCTGATACTGCGCCTCTCGGCGACTTAATATCACTCGGGCCGCACGCGTGCCAGGGGAGATGGGAGAGGGTTAGCGGTGTTGATCCCCACCTGAGACTCGAGAGAGAAACGAGTTCCTGAAAGAAATAATCTTAGGTTTTTGATGCTGGTCACGTCGTGGCGATTTTATGGGAGCGGTAACACAATGTTGAACTGTGAATGACCGTGTCTAGAACGTCACATCCGAGAAGTAATCAGGAATCCTAGTTACTTAAGGACGCGATAAGTTTATGATATGCTGGGCTATTTCTTCGAAGCACCCCATGAGAAGCTAGAGACATCAGATAAAGGGAACACTAAAGCTAGCCAACAACGAAGCTTACGCTCGTAATAACATGCAGCAATAAAATTACTCTCCCCCTATACCAGAACGCCAAGACGATAAGAGCTCAGTAAAAGAGCGAGTGCATCCTCTCATGTTACAGGGAAGTGGTAGCTTTTTTACGCCCCTACAGAATGTGGCGCCATGAAGTGACAAGAACAACACGGAAAGGAAACAATGTCACTCCAGGTCAGCCAAGCAAAGTCGCAACACCATCAAGTCTCAGGGAATATGAGGTAGGGTTGCAATCGGGAGAATAATTTGTAATTACGTATTATTGAATATTCCACATTTCATTCAACGTCGTAAGAATCCTGAATTGACCAGATGTAAGAGAGATACTTAGATTAATTCAAGAATAAATGGTACTTTCCATTCAAGTTTTTCCTCAATGAATGCTATATGGAGAAATGTACAAATGAAAAATTGTCACATTGGCAGATACATCTAATAGATTATTACATGATAACACCTAGCATCGTAATACTTTTATAATAATAGAATCTCAAGAATTTATTTGTTCGTTAGTTTAAAGCTCCGTATTCGCATTGCGATCCAAAAAATCGAGTAGCAGGGACCATTTCATATCGACTACGAAGAACGGGGAATCTATGCACAAAATGTGTGCCCTAACAAGATCCCCTACGCACAGAAATAACAAGTCAAAATGAAGAGGAAGAAAGGACAAAGTAAAAGAAGATGAGAAAATTTAAAGAATCAAAATGGGCATGAAATATTGTTGTCCAGAATGCCTACATGACTAAGATAACCTAACAGCTCTTCCCGGAAACGCCAATCCCCATAGCATACCAGACAAAGCTAACCCTATTGCCTAGCTTGGGCCCCCCCCTACCGAGGAGCGATGTAGCATGGTATTGCGAAGCAGTAGCGGCATGGGCCAAAATATGGCCACAGTACCTCCTACTTTTTTCTAATTTAGGCGACTGAACCCAAAATCGCATACGGTGTAGGTCATTATACAAGCATAGTAACATGCCTAAAATCAACATATACCATCTACAAGAATTACATGATAAATTACCTTAAAACGAAGGCGTGATAGCAAACCAATTTAAATAAACCTATCACTAGTACTACTAAGATCAAAATCCACGGGAAAGCCCAAACTCATTTCACCTTTACCGACCAAATTATTTTGTCGATAAAGCTGCATAAAGCTTCGAACAAAGAACTATCTGCAGCCTTATGACCGTGCGCAATAAGGTTGCATTTAGCTTTTTACGAAACAGTAGCAGTATCCTCATGAAAATGTTTTTGAAATCCGCACACATAAAAGGTTCGAGCATAAAGAGCGCATGACAAACGCGTAAACTATCTACAGTTCTACACTAATGGGACTGCGTTATTAGCAATAAAGAAGTCCAAAGAACGACTCCCTGCGTGAGCGGAGCGGTATCAGCGGGAAAGTTCGGCCACCAATAACGGGATCATTAGACACTCAAACGGCAATAGGGGACCCCACATTTGTCATGGAGATGACAGGACTTGGAGGATTGTGGAGGTGAAAGTGGTGGTGTGAAGGCAGCAGGCAAGAGCCTCGGCGTGAGATAGATTGTGCCACAAAAATAAGGTTCGCCAAAACAGGGTCGTATTTTCGCAGCATAATTGAAAAGAAGAGGCCTGTATTGCACCCTCACACGAAGGCAACCAACTATAGTTGTGCGTGTACATAAATCGAAAATGACCATTCCAGTCGCTTTAATTCCCTAGATATAGTAGCCTGAGAAGGAAAAAACCTCAAAGAGAATTAGTGCGATTTCAAATGTACGACTGCGTTGTAGTGGAAAAGAACCAGTATACTTGAGAGAAAAAATTACAAATTCGCCCGCTAACGAACTATCCCGAGATACCTTATAACTGTGGTGGTCGCATTCCCAGTCACTGTAGGTTACACAAGATTGCGTGAATGCACCGCCAGCCGTATCGGGGTAATTCGTTAAGAGGTTATTATATGGTCCTATGTGAAGTAATTGCTCTCACAATTTATTCCTAGTGATGATTTACTATGAAAAAAATGAGGCAGTCAAAACATAGAAACGTATGAAAAAAAAAGGAAATCCAATGAAATTATCTCTATAGTGCATTAACATACATACTGGTAAGAAATAGAAGGTATAATTAGATACAAGAAGTAATTTGATGGCACACGCAGTTTGAATACATAACTAAGCGATTGAAAATCAAGTCTTTCAAACATTAGGGAGCTAGGGAGCCCTGATTTAAAAATTACACATTATCACAACAGTACATAAACAGGAGGTATACGGTACTCAACTTCACTAATAATGGTGAAAGTGTCATCCGTCTGTAATTAAAAACTACGAGTATGAGATATATCATGCGTGCATGTAATTTTTGAAACTCGTTCGAGGCGTAGTAGACATCGGCCCCATGGATGTCAATCACAGCCGACTCTCGTGACCAATTCTAGTTACAAGAAACGATTGCAAGATCGTCTTTAACACGTTGGCCGCGATGTGTGCCATATTGGTAGACGCAATCATCTAACCTAACCCAACGTAACTTAAGCACTAACATATATGAATACAAATTTTTAAGTTTTCATAAAATTTGTGTTCATTATTCGAATAAGCTAGTTTAGATTAGAAGGAAAATGAATAAGATAACCAAATCTGTGAAAACAAAATCCTTAATTTTTACATTCACAACTGAGATATTTGTCGACATGAAATTTTACCTGTATAGAGAAATCGCGACCAACGTGTTAAGTACTCCTCCAATGCGACAATGATTTAATGTATGTACTTCTAAAGAGGCAAGCATGCACGCAAAAGATTAAGTTGAGTTCACATTAATAAGCCCTCGCAACACAACTGCATTCGAGAGCGAGGCCTTCAGCGGCGTTCGCATTCTGGCACCTCCGGAGTGAGAAGCTAGCGGCCGCAAAACGAGGCTCTCTGCTCTGCACTCTAGGGTGGCACAGCTCTGTCACCAGCAAATTGACACAAAAGCGTGCAAAATTCTAAGCTTACATTTGAACATGCAACATCTGGCGCTGCGTTCCCATGTGCCACTGACTCGCTGTTGGCGCAAGTGGCGAAAAATTTTATTCAAGAATTAAGTATGCCACTAGCTGCAGCTCGCCTTGCATGTACAGAGCGTAGAACTGAAATTCCAGGCAACTCAGCTTTAGTTGAGCGATGGGAGCAAGCAGTGACGAGAGCTTACATCGGCACAGGTGGGAACAATAAGGTAAGTAACATCAGCACGTTCAGAATAGAAATTCTCTAGATTATTTTTATTGTTATACTTCTTATTGTTTCAATCTTGAAGCATCCATAGATTATCATTTAATGGATAATAGAATAGAGGTCGCATCGTTCAGTAGAAAGAGATTTTCTAAAAAAAACAAATAGAAAAATTGATCCCTAGACAAAAGTTATACAGTACACACAATACATTTACAAACAACTGTCTAAATTTTCTCGCTATAGACAGCGATATAAATATTTAATAAGTAAAATATTTTTTTAATAAGTCCCACAATTTCCAAACGTTGTTCATCCATTTCAGTTTGCCATCACGCAGCGATTGAAAATCACCATCGTATTAAATTTACTAGTTGGAATGGGACAAAAAAATATTAAATGTTCTATTCCCCACAACACGGGTCTCGAAAAAACAAAATTCCCTCATTTGGCAACACGGGATGCCGCCAAAATAGAAATCTACTAACCCAGAATGAACTCAAATTTTTCTGTCAAAAAATTAAAGTAAATAGAACTGCTAATCTCTTTCAAACTAGGAAACATTTTCCTCAACTTTTGCCCTAATTGTTTTGGGTGAGAATTTGGTAGGAACTGTGAATCAACGAATGCTAACGTGAAAAAACGTACGCAAGACCATAAGAACAAATATCACTTTTCATGATTTGTCCAAATACAAACCTGCATTCCCTCTTTTCTACCTCAAACGTCTATTTTTGTTCCCCTTCGGAGAAAAGAACTTTTATTTCTTCGATTACATTTCAACTTAAACACTTATTCCCGTTCATCTTCGGAAAACAAAGACCACTATTTCTATTAACCTTACAAAGACCACTGCCAACAAAATTATAAACATAAAAAAGAACAATTTAACCTTAAATTCCATAAGCTCAGCAATTTAAGCTGAGCACAAATACACACACAAGAGCCCAAAATATAAACGACTACTCTCGCAATATTTCGTTCATTTAAAAAATAAGTTGAATTATTTAGGGGCTATCCAGCGAACAATGACGCTTGCTGAGAGGTGCGGCCTACCGTCTCGCGCCAGCCACGTTCCCACCAGAGAGTAAAAGTTGTCACCTTCAAACTGCCCAAGTCAGGGTTCACCTCCACATATTTTTAAGTACGGTTTAGATTTCAACATAATTTTCAAAACATATCAATTTATAAATACAAACAGTCTTCATATGAAGATGAAACATTGAAAGCTGTAGCATGAAGGGCTAATTGCATAAGTGCATACGTGTATGCATGCGCCTGACGACCGGGCAGGTAGTTGCCAAACCGGCAGTCGCGCGGTACGTACTCTGTGTATAGAGGTTGGGTGTAACGATCTCTCCTTCGAACTTGTTCTGTTAACTTCGTTTCGTTCCTCATGTTATGTTAAATAAATTTCTGGGGTCAGACTCCTGGTTTATTTCCACCGCCTCGCTATATTTGGTAGCAGCGGTATATTACCCATGCGTTTATTGTGAAATGCTAAAACGGTGAAGTGTTATCTGCTGTTCGTGCGTCTGTTCATGTCCCTGTAGTTAACTGGAAGCAACATGGCTGCGAACCCAGTTGTATCGCCGGTTCCCAAGAAAATTTCGGATTCCATGCCTGATTATANACTACTACTACTTATACTCATACTCTCTGATGCAACGCTAAGCAGTTTTGCCATCATCAAGAAGTCGTTGCTGGGAGAAACGGAAGCATTTCGGGAAAGCAATCTTGCAACCCTGTGGCACATTAGCAGCCGAGGTGGAGAAACTCTGCAAGCCCATAGAGAACGTCTTTCCGGTCTCGTGGAGAAGGTTTACCCTAAATTTGCTGCTGCTAATAAACAGTGCCTGATTCGAGACATTTTCGTGCATAGTTTACCAACTGATTATCAGAAATTTTTGATTGGGGTGTCTTCTGCCAAAATAGAAGAAGCACTCAATTCTGCTTTATTGTATGAAAGCATGGGCAACAAGGATGGAAGTACACACAAAAATAAATCGGGAAATTTTGAAAATTTTGGAAGCAACTCGTCAAGCAATTCCTTACAAATGCAAAGTGTGCCTTCTGTGAGCAAGAAAGACGTGTCTTGTCACTACTGTGGCGTTTGTGGACACTTTGCACGCGACTGTTTCAAGAAGAAGAAGAAGATGCTAGAAACAACACGGACCGCTTCATCTTCGAAGAAAGGTGTTGACTCCATGACAGCCAGGTATTATGCACCCCTGCAAGTGGGTTCCCATGTTGAAGAAATGCTGGTAGACACCGGAGGTGCCGTTAGTGTTCTTCCTTCATCTCTTTACAAAGCAAATAAGCTGTTTTTGACTTTTTGAAACTTGCTGACGGTAGTAATTTGGAATCGTCTGGAACTGTTACTATGCCTGTAGTGACTACTGATGATAAATTTATCGGTGACCATGAATTTAATGTAGCGAATGTTTCAAAATCGCACCTCGGAGCAGATCTTCTAGAGAAAATGGATGCCGTCATTCACCTGAGAAGTGGCTTCATTGAGTTTGGTGCTGTTAACGCACAAATATCACTGCTGTCGATGGCTGGTCATAATTGGTCTGTATATCCTGTCGTTGCTGACATAGATTTTAATGACGATGTAGGATTTTTCACCAGCGATGTTCCTTTTCATCGGAACGAGTATTGTTACACTGGAACCGATGTAAAGCTGAACAGCATGATAGAAAAATATGAAACTCTTCGATGGAATTGGTAAAACTGATTTAGTTCAGCATTATATTGAAACTAGTGACAATGTTCCTGTTATTTTACCTTCTTATAGAGTTCCGAATCACCTTAGAAATAAAGCTACAGATGTCATTAATGATTACATTGAGAATGACATAATTAGACCTAGCTCTAGTGAGTTATAGTAGCCCTGTACTTTAGATAAAAAACCTAATAGCGCTCCCTTACTACGAGTTGAGANGACGCATTCACGTCGCCTAGGATTGATGATTTGCTCGATAAACTGCATAGCGCTAAATTCTTCTCTAAAATTGACGTAAAGGCCGCATTCCATAATACCGTCCTTGCTGAAGAGGACGGGCATAAAACTGCTTTCCGATTTGATGGAAAACTCTATGAATGGAACCGTTGCCAGATTGGCTTATCCAATGCGCCCGCTACGTATAACAGGCTGATGTCTCTAATTCTCGGTAGCATGAATGCTTTTACAGCTGGATATTACGATGATGTTTTGGTGTTTTCCCCAAAAAAATCTGATCATTATGTGCACTTGGAAAGAGTTCTTCGATCAATTTATGAGGCTGGATTAAAATTGAATCGTAACAAATGTTAATTTTTTGTGGATAGAGTAGATTTTGTAGGTCACTGTATTTCGTATAATTCTGTTACCATAACGGATGAAAAGTCAGAAGTGATCAAAACCTATCCTGTACCTCGTACTGTAAAGCAAGTTAAAAGATTTGTGGGACTTGCAGGATTTTATCGAAAGTTAGGTAAGGATTTTTCCACTGTAGCTGCTCCTCTTAATGCCATGCAAAGTAAACATGCAGTTTTTTCTTGGACTGATGAATGTCAGAATTCGTTTGATTTACTGAAGAAGGCATTATCTTTCAATGAAGGCATTATCTTTCATCAGGATCGGGCAATGCCCGATCCTGACTTGCCTTTCATAGTTAAGGTCGATAGTTCCAAAACAGGTATTGGTTGTATTTTAGAGCAAGAAGACCCAACTACTCAGACGCGTCATGTCATAGAGTATGCTAGCCGTAAATATAAAGCTGCTGAACAAAGGTATCCTGCTATTGAGCTGGAAGTATGTGGTCTCGTATTTGTCATAAAGCATTGGAATAATTATCTTATGGTAAAGAGTTCATAATCGAGACAGACAGCAAGGCTGTACAGTAGATCAACGGAAAAACTAGCCATCCAGGCAAACTGGGTCGCTGGTCTTGTTTTCTGGAATGTTATGAATTTAAAACGGGTCACGTCCCTGACAAATACCATTGTGGTCCTGATGCTCTTAGCAGAATGCATGAATCAGTAGATGTCGATGTTATTGACGTTGATGTTAATTCCTCGTTTCTTAATGTTCCTTTTGATGTTGACAATATTGCGGATTGGTATGAAGAAATTAAAAAAGATGATCAACTACGTGAACTAATTAACGATGGTATTGTTGTTCTCAATGATAATTTGTATGTTAAGAATGATAATCAGCGTATCATTGTGTTGCCGAAATCCGTTAGAAAGACTATGATGGAACATTTACATAAAAATTTCGGTCATCAAGGCGTAAATAAGTTGACATACAGAATAAAAGAGCGATATTTCTGGCCAGGGATGCATAAAGATATTAAGAATTTTTGTAAAAAATGTCACTCATGTGCTATTTATAATGACAACAGAGCCCCTAATAGCGCCCCCTTACTTCCAGTTGAGACATCGTCCCTGGAACCCTTTCAAAGAATCGCAATCGATATTTTGGGACCACTCCCTGAAGCAACCGATGGCTCTCAATATGTGGTAGTTCTACAAGATTACTTTACTAAATGGCCCGAAGTTGT
>VOMN01060762.1:0-31264 GCA_014899125.1 Orchestia grillus
ATATCATTTTCCTCTAATTCTTCTTATGTCTAATTTTGTCACGTTTTTAATGGCTCCCATAAAATCCTTTCCCATTCTCCCACATAAAACTTTCATATATGTATACGTCATTTTCACTAATTCTTTCGCTGTATGATTTTGTCACATTTCCAACGGCTCTCTCATTTAACTCCTTCTCGTTATCCCACATTAATCTTCAACGAACGACACTCTTCCTTCATTCTCCAACATTACTTTAATTTTTCCCGAGTTTCCACGAGAAATTTTTCGAGTTTCATGCTTATTTAATCTCCTAATTTTGCGTGTAGGTCCTTCACTCGTTATTGCCAATCTTTCCGAGTTCACCTGGAGGGAGCACTCCCTCTCTCCCCCCCGCTGCATCCGGGTCCCCTCCTCCCCAAAGCACCCCCACTTTCGCCCCTCCGTCAGGTAGAGGCATAATTAAGTACAGAGAAGGGCGGCACGAGCGCAACTTGTCCTATAAAGTGTCATGCAGGATCTGCTGTGCTGTGGTGCTGTGCGGTACCGTGCTGTGGTGCAGTGTTATGGTGGTGTGTGGTACGTACCGAGCTGTGGTGCTGTATCGTGGTGTGGTGCTGTGTGTACCGTGCTGTGGTGCTGTGTTGTGGTGGTGTGTGGTACGTACCGAGCTGTGGTGATGTGATGTGGTGCAGTGAGGTTACAGTGCTATGGTACTGTGATAAAGTGTTATGGTACTGTTGTGCTGTGGTGTGAATGCGGTGCCATCGTGTGGTGGGGTGTTCTGCTGTGGTCTGGTGGCGTGGTACTATATTGTTGTGGTGTAGTGCAGCACTGTGGAACGATGCTGTGAGGTTGTGTGGAGCTGTGCTTCGGTAATGTGGTGGAATTCTGTGCTGTAGTGCTGTGTTGTGGTATACTGGTGCTGTGGAATGGTATTGTGCTGTGGTGTGGTGCTGTGTTGTTGTGCTGCACTGCGCAGTCCCTTTTGACCCCAGTTCAGCACCGTGCTGAGGCAGAGCTGACTCAGCACAAGCTGTTTCAGGCCCCCGTCACGAGCTGCAGGCACCGTAGCGCTTCAGTTTGCGTCAAAATTACATGCAATCACCGAAGAAAATCCAACATTATGCAGCGGAAATTTCTGACACGATCTTTATTTTGGGGAGGGCGTTCAATTAACTACGAACTTTTTCGAATAAAAGGTAATGATTTTGTAACATTTGGTTCAGATAAGATACAAATAATTATTTTGTCAAAAAGCACTACAGGTAGTTTATCATTGAACTTCGCAATAAATTCATCAAATATAGTTTCCTAAACTGCCACATCTAGTCCTTCTGCACTAATTAGTTGAGACTTGTGAGAGCTCAGCTCAACATTCAATAATAGGTAAAAAAGGAAAGGAGCAATGTTCTGATAATTATTTAATTAATGTTGTAGCGGGTGAACATATTCGCTCTAAAGCAGAAACGCTCGCCGCCATCAGGTCATGGGCATCCCACGTGCCCAGCCAACAAGTGCGTTGCAGTAAAAAGGGCTAAATTTTTAATTGCGAGGGGGAAATTCAGTGCACAAAACCTCGCTCGCAAATTCCAAGTATGATAAAATTTTGTTAGTTCATTAAAAGCGAAATAAAGTAAAGAATGAAAAACGTAACCTTCAACCTGACACAAATTAAAAAAAAACTGCATTATATATATATATTTGAACAATGCAAATTTTCTTATTTACTCTTCACTTTGCTTTATATTGATGAAAGCAACAAATGCATGCGTCGGATCATTTTCTCCCACCCTGTGCTGTCATCTCTCTTATTCTGATGACTACTGCCGCATGAGTGTACTAAATTCGACGTCAGTAATAAATATTTATCCATCAGAAAGAACTTCACAAAACCCGTTCACAGCTGCAGCCTCTTGGCACCCCGTCGGCAGCGGGGCTGTACCCCATGAATATGTACGCTGTGCGCACAGCCACGTACAGCTAGAGTTTTGTATTGTCCACACACAGTTGCGCGTAGACTCCTGCAGGTGTGAGCTGCGTAGCTTATTTGAGCGATGCCATGAATTTATTTTTGATGTTTTTGTTTACAAACAGTTGACGTGCTCAGTCTACTGTCAACCATTGCTATGTGTTCTAGACGAACCATTTCTACGCGTCCAAGTCGAACCATTCCTATATGTGTTTATATTTTTGAGTGTAAATTTGGGCTTGTACTAGCACAAATGCTTTTACTACTCTTGAGATTTTTGTTGTACTAACGTTTGTACTCTTTTTTGTGCGTGTGCATGAGCGCAGATGTGCACTCAAAGTACAAGTGAGCACAGTTGTGTGAGCCAGACCGGTCCGCTCTGTTGATTTCTCCTTGTACTTCCCTCTGTTGGGTCCCGCCGTCGAGTTTTTATCTTCGGCATATTCGTCTTTTGCCGTGACGCATGTTTTAATTTGAGCGTATTTTAAAAGAACCTTGAAACTTTTTTGGAGCGTTCAGTTCATCACTCTTCGGTGTAAGCTGCTGCGCTCAGCTCTGGATTACTGTCTCTTTCTCCAGTTCATTATGCCTTGCTACAATCATTGCAGACGCAGACTATGCGTTTAATTGGTTCAGTTGCTTTTTATACCAACTAAATTGAGCGATCTCACGAGCACCCTAGTTTAATTTCTTCTATTTCCTGTTGTCTAACGAAGTCTTACTTCCCCCTGATACCCACTTGAGTTCTACTTCAAATCAGTTCCTCAGTTGAACTGAACCGACAGGTTTAAGCTCCTTTTGAAAGTCTCCTCTGCACGCCGTGAAAGAATGTGCCAAAAAATCAAGACGCTGCGCAGGCGCAGGTGCGACCAAACAGAGAGAGAAAGCGAAATTTGCTTCATTGGTTCACCGTCTGCGACGGAACGTCCCCAAATGAGTGGGTCGATTCGTGTGGATTTGACTTTCACGTTCATGTTTTATGTAGTACTCACAATTAATGCGCGTTGAGCTCAAAATCGAGAGTAATTCATGTGATTACAGCGTTTAGAAATATTGGCAGATTTTTTTGGTAGTAATCATGATCGGAGATAAGCCTCCACAGAGTTACAGGCAGCGTGGTGTTATTCTTTTTATTGTGCTAAATTTACCCAAGCTCTATGCATTTCCGGTCATCCAGTAAATCCCTGCTCCAAGCCAGTTACCCAGCAGATCCCTACTCCCAGCTAGTGACCCAGCTGCTCCCAGCCACTTGCACCCAGTCAGGCGGCGCAGTGTGGGCTGTCTGTCCGCATTTTGGGTGCAGGCCGCCGTTTTGGGGCGCAATATGCCGGAGCAAGACAGATTCCGTTGTAACACGCCATCTGATGTTTAGGGGGACGCCGCAGAAGGGTGGGGTGGGGGAGCTAGGGGAAGACGGGGTAGAAAAGAAAAAGATCTTCGATGGAAAGGCCAAGTGGGGCTAGAGGCCGAGGCAGGGATGGGAGAGCTGAACAAGAGGCAAAAAGATGGCCAGGGCTCAAATGAGTGATACGAAAGTCAAGTTCAGGAACCAAAAAGTGGACGAGGATGGTCAAGTGAAAAAAAGAGACAGAAGCAGAATAGTGTGAGCGATACAAGAGGAAATGGTTTAGAGAAGGTGGATGAACTACAGGAAAAGACAAAGACAGAAGATCTTTGGTTACTTAAGCTCAGCCAACAACATGAGAGTCCACATGATACTTAGGGATTGTACGTCGCTTACATGTATCACCTAACTTAACATAGGTTTATTTTCAGTGGCAGCTAGTTGATTCGTTACACGTACCGTAAGTAGGATTGGTGTCGATTGCAATTCACTAGATTGCTATGGCAATGGGAAGTTAAATGAAAAATAAATTTAGAGCATGAAATTGTGCTTGGCCGGTAAATACTCCAGGTTTTTACCATAATCCCGTTTTCAGCAGTTTATATTCTTCTCATTTCGGAACTAAAGTGTAGAAGGAAGCTTGCAAGATGTCACTACCGCAGTTACTGCTCTAAAATATCAATTGGAGAATTTTCGACGACTGAAGAGCTCAGAAGCATGTGGTGAAGCTTTACCGGAACAAACATTGCAAAGCATAGCAAAGGTGCTTCGAAAATTTGCTGATGTAAAATTATAAGTTACACTTGCAGAAACTCAAAATAAAAATTAATCTTACGAATTATTGAATACGATGGTACATGAGCTCATATGTGTTCAAATTTTAAATGTGAGAGGAGTAGATACGCTTTGCGTAAGTTGTTTCTTGAGAAACATGTGAATAAATACTCGTCGTATTTCGAAAACAAGAGATTTATTTTAGTATGAAATATTTTAGAAGTTTTTAAAGACACCGTGTAAAAATTTCACAAACAGAAAAATTTGGACGTTAAAGTGGTACAGAGTTTTCCGCTTTCGGCCAAATTTCTGGGCCAGGAGTAAACGTTTCAAAAACAAAGTCCAAGTTGCCAGCTCGGGAAGCTGGAAAAAATCGCCCAGGAGTAAGAAACAAATTTCATTAGGCCTGAGCTTTTTAAAGCAGAGTTCAAGTTTAGAAAATGTTGGGAAATTTTCTATTATGCTTGAAATTTTGGCATCGAAGGGAAGGGGGAGGTCATCAAATGATAACGAAACTATTTGCACTCTCTGCTCGTGCGTTGAATGATTCCGACCCTGAAATTTTTCTTCGCAAGTGACAAATAATATTCGCACTTGAACGATTTCATTGGCATTGTATGAATAATCACTTTTAATTACGATTAGCGAACGTTTCTTAGACATAACAATTTTGATTTGAAGGTGAAATATGTTCCCAACCCAAAAAAGTCATGAAACCTGACAATTTTTCTCTCTAGGTGTAAGATTTTCTAAAATTGTCTAGGCGTAACGTTTTCTAAAATTTTCCCTCCAAATGTAAAAATTATTATCAATTAAAATTAGCAGCCTCACAAAGACGAAAAACATCCCTTTAATCATCGAAAAATAACAATCCTGAAAACACGGAAAAAGCGTCCCATAAATTATGAAAAATGATCGCGGGGGCATGAAAAATATGTACCGGAGTGGGAAAAAAAGTGCTCATTTGAGGGGCTCCTTACAATGTAAACTGAGGGGCCCCAAAAATGCGAGGCCGAAAAACTTGCTCAAAACAACAGCTGGGCCGCGCCGTCGGGTGGCGGCGGCAAACTGCCGAGACTTTTCCAACTTAGGAGCGGGGGGAAGACGCGTCTTGAGTCGGGGTGAGGTCATCCCGGGGGTCGTAAATTGGGGTTTGGCATGCAGAGTGTCGTAAGTTGGGAGTGAGAATCTCCAGTGTTGTAATTGGGAGCAAGGATCCAAGGCGTCGTAAGTTAGGAGTGAGTGTCTTCGGTCTCGTAAGCTGGGAGTCGGCACACCGGATGTCGTAAATTGGAACGTAGTAACCCGGGTTTTGTGAATTGAGAAGTAGCATACAGGATGTCTTAAATTGGACAGTGACAGTTCTGGTGTCGTAAATTGGGAGTTATCATTCTGTGTGTCGTAAACTGGGAATTTGCTCATCGGATGTCGTAAATTGGGCGGTCGCATCATGGTTGTCGAAAATTATAAACATTCAATCCAAGAGATAGGTGTTATAGAGCAATCAGAGTGTAATAGAAGTGTTATAAAGGCGTTATAAAGGAGACATGGTGTTATGGAGGTTCTTAGCAGCTGTCATAGAGGAATAATGAATGTATTGTGATGGTGTAAGGGACACGTACACTGGTGGCGGGAGGGAGAAGGAGCAGTAAGGGTGTAATTAAAAGTACGTATACAATGTATAAACTTCGGAGAAACCTCGAGCACGACTAAATTTTGATCTTAAAGTTGGCAGACTTTTACTGCAACTGCAGCATTCAGAAACAAACGGCAGCAGCTGTTCAGTAATTAAGGAGCAGGTAAGACCCACATAGCAGCTGTTCAGTAATTAAGGAACAGGTAAAGCTGACACAACGGCTGCTCCTTGAACGGCTGCTCCTACTATGTACAAAAATTAGTTCCTTGAAAGTTACCAAGGGTGCTTTGCTTCTAGTCACATTCCAGCGATTGATATTTATGAAGCTTAACATATGTTCGATTTGCAGAATAATTATTTAGATTTATGCTGTTTATATTTAAAAGCATTGTGATTGGCTAACATCGATTAATTTCCTCTAGTTCAACTGATCAATAACGTTAACTCGGAAATCCTGCCCCTGTACATTGTCTTTGAATAGCGCATGTTCCAAATAACTAATAAGAAGTTATTGCAGAGAAATGAAGCCCTGCTGACATTTTTGCTACGGTTGCACAGACGATTCCTGGCGACATTTTCCGGCCTCTCAGCGGTCGCATCAGAGTGTTGAGAGTGTCGGGATATTGAGCACGTATTTCCATGGGTTTGCTGTGCTCTCAGTGGCCCGAGCCACAAAGAAAATCATAAAGAAAACATAAGAGAAGTAAGGCTATACTCATTTAAACATTATAACTGCCAGGGCTAGGCGGCTGTGGTACTGGCTGCCTACAACGAGAGCCAAGAGGTTGAAACAGTTCGACCTTTACATATACACATTTAGCAGGACTCAATGCAACTGTAGATCCAAGAAACAGATGCAGAAATTCTGTTAACAGCTGTGAATGTACAACAGGAAAGTACATTAGAGTGAGGGTAAACGAGCAATAAAACGCTGCAAAGTAGCGGGAAGAAGCTTAAAATTACCAGCATACTAGCAGGATGTAGCAGGAAACAGCAGGATGTAGCAAAATGGAGCTGCAAGTATCAGGAAGTATTGAAAAGTATCAGGAAGAAGCATGACGTATCAGGAAGTAGCAAGAAGTAACAGGAAGTATCAGGAAGTAACGAGAAGTAGCGAGAAGTATCTGGAAGTATCAGGAAATATCAGGAAGTAGCGGGAAGTAGCGGGAAGTAGCAATAAAGTAGCGGGGCAGTGAGCCGCCCAACAAAGCATCGCAGGCCGCTCCGTCCATCCATCTGAGGGGAGGCCCCAATATCCTGCCTGTCACACACCCCTCAACCTTTTCCCTCGTCCCTTCCCTCCCTCACTCCCACATCCTTTTTATATTGTCCTCCTTATGCTCTCACCACTCATTCCTTTATTTCCGCTTTTCTTCAATTTTTACCTGTTTTTTAATGTCATTAGCTTCTTCACTTAGTGCTCTTTCACTTTCTCTCTCGTGTACTCTCCTCTGTTTATTACGCCATAACTCGTCATCACTCAGTCCTACCTGTTTCTCTGTCTCTTTGGTCAATCATTTCTTATCGCATATCATGAATTTCTTGAAAATAATATTTAATATTGGAATACTAGGCAGCGAATTTGCCTCACGTAAAAATGCTTCAAAACCAATTGCACATTGCAACAGTTACAATCCAATATCAATGAACGTCTTTATTCCTGAGCTTTAAAATTGAGAATTTCGTCCCGTTAGAGAAAATGTTTGAATGCAAAAAGAGGATCGCTCCACCCAACTACCACATCCTGGTCTCACGATGCATTTATGAAGACTCTGTCGTCCCCTCTGGGGGGCTGCCGTCCTCTCTGCTAGAGACCCACGTCTGTCCAGAGTGTGCCACGTCTCACCAAACCATTATAGACTCCAGCCCTGACGCTTTCCGTGCAGTGGGCTTGAGTGGAATTGAGATCCTTTTCTCGACGAGGTTCATCCGCGTCGTTTTTTGGAGAGATACAAAAAAATTATCTAGCCATAAGTGTCATATCTTCGATAATTTATCGCATCTCGACGATGAGAATAAGCAACACGCCTGTCTGGGGACGCTTGAAATTCAGGTAAAAAATGGTAGCAAAAATTTCTTGTCTGTTGGATAGATGTACAAACATCCATTTATCACGAATATTAGAGCTTGACCGGAAGACAATTGCCAAGGGAAACGATAATAGAAGTAGCAGGAAAAACCGTCCAGTTCTTCAAGTCTAAGTAATTGTTCAAGAAATATAAAGTGCACGCAGAAAAATAACAAAAATAATTCCATTACCGAAACTACTGTTCATGACATCACTCTTCAGTGACATACATAGAGTTACCCTTCTCTCAGTGTTCACAACTCATTTCCTAAGCGAAATGCAGTATGTGGTAGCAGAAGAGGCGGGCCCACGCTTTTAGGGGGATCCTCTAACTATTTTGTATCCCAGAAAACTCGCTAAAAAGTAGACATTACGGTCATCACGTTCGACGATTCCTTTAACACGGAAAAATTGGAAGCGGAACAGTATTTGGGGAAGGCCGTATTTCAAATACAAGTATTTTTAAGCCCGCATCACCAGTTTTACTAGCCTGGAGGAACATTTCGGTACACCCTAATGCTATCCAGGAGCCTTTATAGCTCTTTTTAAAGCATCCAGTGGCTTGTGGTATTTTGGCTTGTGTTGGACATTGTAGCACACACGGCTAATATCAGAAAATGTGCTCTGAAATTTTTCCTGAAAAACGGTCTTAGAAATTGGTTGTTAGTTTTCTCCACACGAGAAAGAAATCGGTTGCGGACGGTTCGTTATTTTTGTGTCGTGGTGCCTATTTGACGTTAAGCTTTTGTATAACTTAGAGCAAATCCCAACGAAAACTACCGATGAATAGCCAGCAATTAGGTTCTTTATTATTTTTCAAGTGGTAAATGTTAAATATACGTCTATCGACACAAGTTCGACATCTAACGATAAATAAGGTTCAGTATTCTGAAGCTAGAAAAAACACTCAATTGCAAAGAAACTTTTCAATCGAACTACATGAAAAAATAAGAAAAAACATGGAAACGACAGTCCAGAAAAAGGTCCTAAAAATGCAAGACAACTTTTTATTTTATCGTTTTGTATTTTTACAAAATTTCTCACACTTACACGCCAATCTTTTTCGTCGAATGCATCATTTGCGGTTACGCATATTTTTCCCACACACGCACACGCTCGTTCGAAATCGAGCACGGCACGCATTGCTGTCTCCGAGCCTGCATGCCAATGCGACAACGTTCCCGTCATTTTCATGAACGCTTCCAGAAGAGAACAATGGCGTGACTCAATAAAAAGTTTTTCAACGCAATTAAGAGTCTGAGGAGATAAATGAGCTCCAAATTATCTGTTAGGGGCAGCATTCGTCCATATGCACGGTGGCGAGGTTCCATTTTGCTGTGGTAAATGTGGACTGGTAAATGTGGACCAGTAAATGTAGACCGGCAAATGTGGACAGGTAAATGTGGACTAGTGAATGTGATCCAATAAATGGGTATCGATAAATGAGGACCAGCCGTAATGAACAGGCAAATGCGGACCGTTTAATGTGGACTGATAAATATGGACAGGTAAGTGTGGATCAGTAAATGTGAGCCGGTAAATGAAGACCGGCAATTCTCACATTACACATAGCTGTTAAACGCTATGACTGTGATCAGACAGACCTAAAGAGCTGAAAAAACCTTGTATGCAATATAATGTCCAAACAGACCGTTCTAGCAAATGTTAAATATTATCAGAGGCGGGCTCCTCGACCGGGGGGTGGGGGACCTAAGACAGAAATGCGGTTAATAACGCCCGTAGCTCCGGTAATGGAGAGAAAAAGGAGATGAGAGTTGCCTGATAATTAGGTAGAAAGACATACTAAACATTAACAGGAGAGAAAGTTTTGGAATTAGGAGAGGGACACCCGAGTAGCAGCAGAAGCAGATCGTCCAGGTGGGTGGTGTGCGCATCCCTTATTCAGGTCTGACCAAGTCGGCACGAAATACGGCAGTGTTTGTTGCGGGGCCGTGTATCAATAAAACTTGGACTTATGACCCAAAGCACCTGACCCATACTGAGGTATCCGGCCAGAAATGGCCCTGCAGCATCGGGCAGCCCTGCAGCTACACATGCTGGTTGCATTGGAAGATGTTTCCTTCTGGCGATACACGCTAGTTTGTGTAGATTTCATGCCGGCCACAGATCTCGGCTACCGTAAATTTTTAATACGGGGAGTACGGGGCATTATTGACACGTATAACCCGGACAACCTGAAAGAATATTATTGTTCAGGAGATGGACATCCTCGCAGAGATAGAAGTCAGATACTGTGTGAAAGGGTGCAAATTACAACAATTCTCGAAACGTTGACTTGTTTAGAATATGAATCATTAAATGACCTTTATTGTATCTCACGATGTTTTTAACCTGCAGTACATCAGATACTGGTACTGCCCTGACCAGTCAAGAGGCATTTCCAAGGGCAAGGCCCGTGAAAGACTATAGTGCTTCGACCAAAAAAAATCGGTAGCTGATTCTACAGCATTGCAGTTTCACGGTAGATTTATATAAAAAATGGAAGTAGACCACTTTTTCGAAATTTTTGTTGCGTAGCTATGTACAGTTCCGTCAGAAATCGTGTTTTAACGGTTTTTTTCTTAAACCAATTTAATTTCTCTTTCAAAATCGTATTTCCTAGGTATTATGAGTGACCACTGCTTGTTTATGTTTCTGCACATAGCTGTTATCAGCGTGAACCGAGCGAAAACTTCGTTATGTTCTTACGCGGGGCTCCAAAACTGCTAGATCGAGAGGTTGCTTTTTTAACGCAAGACTTTTTTCCTCGTACATCGCAGCCATAAATAAGCAGAAATTGGTATGTGATGTTTAACTAAGGCTATTGTTTCATAGTAACCTGGTTATGAATGCAAAAGTTGTGTGAGTGCCAAAACTTTGGCACTAGAGGTACATAAATAAGAAGAGTGCAATAACGAATATTACGATTGCCAATTGGAGCTAGAGAGCCGAGTGAGAGAAAATGATGAATCGAAAGTGAATTTCAATGGAAATTCCAATGTGACAAAGCACCAAGAAGAGAAAGATATAAAAGATTGACTGTTCAGAATAAGTTAGATAGTAAAAGATACATTTAGGAAGATGATGACGAACAGACATGATGAACAAAAACTGAGAATACCAATGAATACTGAATAATTAATTAACATATGAGGTAATAACAGCCGATGGAGAATTAAGATAAGTTCCATACACTGAAGTTATGGGGATACTGAAACTTGAAATGATACAGGTAGGAATGAGGGCAAAAGCAAGTGCCACGTTGTGTATGCTGAAATGTAAACACTGAAACAATAAGAGCTCTCGAGATACTGAAACAAAATATGGTGACGTAATAAAAACAATGCGACAACAGGGCACAATTAGAAAAAACTCTGTTGACAATACGTTGAAACAAAGGTAAATCACGGACGGCAGTGGCAATCTGAAGAAATAAGAAACTAAATTCCCCAAGAGGGGGAAGAGGAGCAAGTGCAGGGGGAAAGAGAGCGAACATAAAGAATGTGAGGGCATTAGAGAAGGGGTTAGAGGGGAGGGGATGTACGAGGGCTATCACCGTCGAGTGGCGACGGCTGATAACGGTCGCCTGGATCAGAGGTAAATATGGCAGCAGTTGCAGTCTGCTTAGCTTTATAGCCGCCGTGTTGATTTAGCACACGCTGCAGGGTTCTGCCCCGTAGCCGTATGGCTTTTTGCCCGCACCTGCCCGTGTCCGCACGGAGGTGACCGGAGGGTCAGCATTATTTCCAAGGAATTTTTGGTCAGCATTATTTCCAAGGAATTTTAGGTCTGCATTATTTCCAAGGAATTTTTGGTCAGCATCATTTCCAATGAATTTTTGGTCAGAATCATTTCCAAGGAATTTTTGGTCAGCATCATTTCCGAGAACATTTTAATAATTTTTTTGCGAATCGATGTTGGATCTGTGATTTATTCGTGAAGGTAAGAAGAATACCTTAGGATGTCCTCGCCTCAGCGCAGCTTGGTTAGGGTTAAATACAGGCGAGATGAGGGGAAAAATTAAAATGATTATAAATATCATAATCATAACGAGAGAGGTGAAATGATGGTCAGGATCTCGAAGTATTTGATGATATTTCTGGGTGCAGAAAGTTGCATTCGGAACATCTGTGCATTTTTCACCTCATAATTCGATTGAGATGTTATTCTATGGCGCTAACGTTACTTTCTTCATTCCTTCATTTTAATTCATAGTTGTTCTAACTGAGATGTTTCCTGTTCGGCCTTTCCACACCTTTTTCCCAATATTTATTTTTATTTATCTTCATTTGGGGGATGTCATTGCTTCCTGTTTTTCTTCTTTACAACAAAATATTTTTATATTTGATTTTCAGTATTCTTATTTATTTCCCTGACATTTTGCGTACGATACGACATTATTCAAGTTTCTCAGGGTTCTACACTTGGTTACGCTACTCAGTACACCATATTCCTTCGCCGTCCATATTTTTCTACCTGCACCACAACGTTCACGTTTCTGCCCTCCTATGTTTTGCTTGCTCTAATAATAAATCCAGCTCTGATCTTGCGAGGCTTTCTTGCTTCTGGCTGCTCATTACGAACATTTGCGTTCTAAAGATAGTCGTTTTGATCCCTACCCAGTCACCATTCGCTGCTCTGCCTCGCAATTAACAGTTGATTGAATTGTCCTCAGATTGATCAGACTATGAAGTGATTCATAATCTTATCAGTTTTTGTTTCCTCTGTCGATGTATAGATCAATTAAGCAATTCTCAAATTTATTTTAAATTAATGAATCCTCAGGTTCACGCATGATTAGCCCATTTCTCAGATTAATCAATTAGTGAGCCAGTGATCAGACTCACGCATACATTTAACCATCCTCAGAATAATTCTTGCTTCTGCTCTCGTTTTTTCCCTTTGAGATTATTTTTTCATTAATACTTTTTAGTACAGTACCTTTTTTTCCATTTCATTCTCTCGTTATTTTCACTCCCATCACTTGGTGTCACGTTCAAAAGTTAACCTCCTCTCTTACACTATTCATTCTCTTTCCTATACCTCTTCCTTTGACATTCTTACTCCCCACGCTTCCATATCTCCTCACACTGCCCTCTTACACTATTCATTCTCTTTCCTTCACCTCTTCCCTCTAAGTGCCGACTCTCCACACACCCTCATGTCCCAGCACTCTCTTCTTACGTTATCTATTTCGTTTCCTCTAGTTCTCCCCTCGAAATCCCCACTCCCACATCTCCCCAATTTTGCAGCGCTAGGCCTCAATGGGTTAATTAAGCAGACGCTGTCAGTCAGCGCCCACTACAAAAACTCGGTCCAACACTGCCAGCTTTCCGGAAAAAAAATCCCGGAGTACAAAACCGCCAGTGATTTATGGTAAGAGTGAACCAACGCATGTCTAAATTGGCTGTGAAATTGTGTGTTGGAGCTACAGCGATATTGTGTTGTTCTCAACTGTGTTCACACAATCAAAAGAAAATCGCTCAATGAGTGAAATTCAAAAGGATTTACAGCAGCTCACGACGTTCAGGATTCAATAACGGTAGTATTTTTGCGCGTGTCGAATAGAGCAATCACGCAAGATCACGATACTTCCAGTGAAATACTTCCATGAAATTCGTGTGTTTTGAAACTGTAGATACGACGTGCAATAGAAAATGAAAAATGTTTTACGTAGTTGGAATGAGAGAGGAATTTAGAATGAATGACTTCTGAAACGTGGGTCGTAGAACACGCAGGTTCACACACACTCAGGGTATTTATTCATTATGTAGGGTTTCCACGAAAAATGTGTCCACTGATTCTAAATATACCCGCTATTTTAGTAATAGTTGTAAAGTATTTATGTATGTATAACTATGCTTTGTTTTTAACTCTTTTCATGTGCCATCACTGAGATCATTACTGCAGGCGGCGCTAATATGCGGCAGTGTTGTGTCATTCATTTTTATAATATGAATTTGTGTATCATATGAAACAGTGAGAAAAACAAATGAATTCCTATTTTTTTACATGAGAAATTCGTGCAACAGCTGAATCAATACAGTAAATTAAGTACGACATCTAATTTAGGATACAATTCCTACCTATTAAAAATCGGTGCAAATAATTTCGCTTCATTCACTGGTCACCAACGCAGCAGCGGCGCAGTGGCGCGGACGTTATGTCTGCTTTTGAACATTGCTGCCGAGATCTGCAAGCAGTTGCTAGCCCTCTTCTCGCCCGCAGAGATAATTTACGCAGAACCGTCATAACATTTCGGACGACCTCCGTCACTGCGAATCCTGCCTAAAGCCAACCGCGCATTTACGTTTAATGGATGATTTAGGATTCATAAACCTCACTCCAAAGGCGCTGTCAGAAATTTTAAGTCTTACGTTGTCGTTCGAAATGATTTGTTGTTCTATAATAGTTTCTATTACCCCCAAGTGTTTTTTGAACTCAAATTTCAACACGACTTCAAGGGTGTGACTTGCTTTTTCTCAGAATCCTTGCGGGAATTCTTTTGATGCATGACAGAGTCTGAAACACGATCGTGCTCAGCCCGCTCTTCTTTTTATTTCCATGAGCTAATTTAGTCCCGAAGCGGCGGAAAACACATCGCGAGGCACTCATAGAATCATTTTCTTGCCGAATTCGACCCGCAAGTTTTAAAAGACAGAAAACTCGTTGACTTAATTTCTCCGTAGCCTTTTTGTCTTTTCAATCCCCGTTGTAAATACATTTATGCGGCACAGGGATCCTAATACTTCACCTGGAGATGCTATGGGGAATTTCTGGCGTCGATACTTCCGTGTGGTTCCGAATTTCCCAGCGGAGCAGCTCTGGACGAGCTATTGTGTCAACACAAAATTGTATAGTGTCAACACAAAACTCTATTGTGTCAACACAAAACTCTATTGTGTCAACACAAAATTGTCAGCGTTGCAAAGAAAGTGTGGATGTGCTCGGTGCAGCACACAGCCTGGCTACACACACAACGTGTCCGTAACGTTGTGCTCTCTACGTGCTCTAACATGTCGCTGATGCTAAAGTTTGACTGCATTAAATCTATGGAGTAGAGGGAGTTCGTTGTGCTGATGCGTCAGCATTGTGTGATGTCCTGTTAAGGGGTTCTTTACGCAAAGAATTAAATAAGATGATTTATAAAATATTTGGCGTATTATTCATCTAAAAAGAAGAAGCACCGTTATATTAACGTTATATATCAATTACACCGCTGTACTTGGGGTATAACTTTAATAATTCGGACCTTGAGTGAACTTATAAGAACAGCCCTGCATGCAGTTCTCCAGGGAGGCCTACTGATGGCAGTTGAATTTCGAACACTTCAATTATCCCGAAAAAACATACGTTTTCTTGTCAATCCAATCAGTTCTTCTACAGGCTACATGAGGAACAACGTTTGCAAATATCAGTCTGGTTAATTGAGTGAAGATGAGCGGTATTTAAATCGGATGATTTGTATTAATTATATTAAAAATATCGCATGAGTCGCTGTGCATTTCATAAAATCTATTGAAAATGATATAATTCAGGTTACCTATCAATATTGCAGTTATGCTCTGACCAAACATTATATTTTATATTTACGAAAACAATGGGAACAGAACTTAAGGGAACAAAAGAGGGCACGTTCCTTGATAGCCTCATGGGTCTTGGTGGCAGTGAGAGGTGCCAGGAGTACCCTTGTAGTACAGACCTACACATCGTCTACACTGGACTGCTCTTTGCCCACTTTGCTACTACTTGTCGTTATCTCTAGTTCACTAAGCAACTAAGTTAATGTGAAGAAACTGTTCCACCTCCACAACTTTTCATCAATTTCCATCACCCTCCACAAGCCTCCAACACTACACCTTCTGGCATCTTTCCAATACCCTCCACCACCACAATTTCCCTCTACCACCATCTAGTACTCTTCCGTCTTCTGGCATCTTTCCATTACCCTCCTCCACCTTCCGAAACGCTTCTTCCACAGTACACTACCCCACACTGGTCTCCAAAATCCATCACCTTCCCACACCTCTACACTGTGAACTCCAGCAACAGCGAAAGAGGAGTTCAGGCTTCATAAGCAAAACTGGAGTTCATGGAGCTCAAACTGGAATAAAGAATAATGAGTACCTATGGAGAACTGTTCCAATGAGTACCTATGAGAACTGTACCACTGAGTACCAAGGACTACCTATGGAGAACCAATGAGTACTATTGGAAAACTGGAGTTCAAACTGGAGTTCTTGGCTTCATAAGCCACAGCACGCGAGCTGCTGCGCTGGTTGTTCTATTCTCTATCGAAATTTTTGGAGCTAACTCCAATTTTAGGGAAACTTTAGAAAGATGTATTTAGGAGAACCACAATTTCCATCCGGTGTGCCTGCACATCGTAAAAATTATTCTGTTTAAAGCTGTTTTACGTAACGCATCATTGATTCCTCTGTTGTAGACAGAAATTTAGCTCTGAAATTTAAATGATCCGTTAAACTGTTGTGCTCAGTAATCTGTGTTACCTTTATAGCACAAAAAGTTATGGACATGCTCACCAATTGGAAGCTGACCAAATAATTACAAATATTAGAACCAGAAAAAAACTCCAGTGCAGTTGATGACGGAACAATCAAGAAGGACTCGACGCGTTATTCACAAATACTCCAAAGGTCACGCAGTTTCAACACGTTCAATAGAACAGTAAAAGCCGTAACACTACGGCACAGATAATAACCAGCGTAATTGTACAGTGTCCTCCCACAAACTGAACCTTAGGCCCGTAGCTGAAACCTCCACGCACTGTTCCGAAATAAAAGTCCCTACCATGGGAAAATGCCCAGCGTGCTGGGGAGGCTGGGGACGCGCTGCAATCTCTCATCTCTGGCCGGGGAATATCGCGCTCCCCCTGCAGGAATACTTCTTTTTCACTGCCTTCTTAATCCGACGTATTTCGATTGCGATCCAAAGTGCAGAGCTGTGCAAAAATGAAGCGGCAGAGCGAAAGGTCGGTGATCCTGTGGGATAACTTGGATGGTGGTGGTGGAGGGTGGTGGAAAGAAGCTGGAAGGTGGAGGAGTATTGGAGGGAACTGGAAGGCTTGTAGAGGGTAGTGGAAATGGAGGATGGTCGAGGGTGGTAGAGGGTAGAGGAAGTGACTGATGCAAATTGGTGGGAGGGGAAAACTAGTGGAAGGCAGAAGATGCGTATTGGAGGGTAGTGGAGGACAATTGAAAAGTGCTGAAAGATGGAGGGGTATTGTAGGGTTGTTAGGCTCCATGGCGCACTAGGCTCACAACTGGGAAGTCAGAGTTCGATTCCTTTAGAGGATAAACTGATTTTCACTTATTACCGTGGAAGATGTAGCGTAACCCTCATATTCCTCACATCTCTCATGCATCAGGAATTATAGGACTTTGAAAACATGATAATGTGCTATTTATTTGCAAACTGTGTTTGAATCATTAAAGTTCATTTCAGGGCCATTATTGAAAAGGATGCGTTTAAAATACTCGTGGATAGTGGCAGAAAGATAAGGGAAGACGAATGAGGAAAATTAGACGTTGAAAAGAGGGTGGGTAAAGACGTTGTTACACTGTAGAGAAGTGGTGAGAAGGTAGAGGTAAAGTGGACGAATTACAGAACGATGAAAGAGGTGAGGTGCATAAGATACTAAAGAAAATACAAAATAAATTCCTGACGTCGTGTATGCGTGATGGATTTAAAGATCAATTTATAGTGAAGTTGAAGAAGAGAAAAAGAAAGTCACCTGTGAGGGAGCGAAGGACAATCGCGATGGTCAAGCCTGATGAACTAGCACAATGGACAAGTGCGATGAATAGATGAATGAGCGAGATGAATATGAGTGATCGACATGAGTGATAGGCAAGGGTGATAGGCACAAGTGACATGAATGACGGACTATCACGATAGACAAGCAGGATGAGCGGGTGCTGGATAAGGAAAATGAAACAGGAGGTGTGATGGTCTGAATGAAGATGAAAGCTTGAAAACCTCAAAGAAATACCTGCAGTAAAGTGGTGCGCTGACAGGCTGGTAGGATTTAGGTTACAAACAGACTCAAGCACAGTTCAAGGACTTTGATTTCACTCAGTACAGAAGGGCAGAAATTTTTGGTCATCTCAATTAACATTACGAGTATCACCAAAAAAAACACACGCGCCCGTTCGACAGAGAATTAGTGTGGCCTTAGACTCGTCTTAACTGGAGCTAAATGCTGCATGCCACTGATTGGAAAGGACTTAGTTTAGTAATCGACTAAAATGACTAGGGTGTTGGTACTCACCGAAGCAGGAGGAGCTTTCACCAAAGATAAGCAGAGGCTGCTTGGCTGCCTGGAAAGAATTAGAAAAATGTTGTTTGAATGTCGCCGTGTTAAGACAAAAGCTGAATCTATTTTCCTTGTTAAGATAACATTTCATCAGGTTTCCAAAAATATTCAAAAGTATATATATGACAGTTACTGCAATAGTGTAACGCGTCTAAGAAGCGGTACCACTGTTTTTTCGAGAGTGTAAGTATTTATAAGAAACAAAATTAAAATAAGACGGAATTCCGGGCACAAAAATTCATAACACATGAAAAGAACAGAAAATCAAGTTAATAACCGAAATAATCAAGCTATGCCTGGCTTACATTTGTGACATACACCAGGTGTACACGGTGTAGTTATACTCTCACACCTACAAGTCACTAGTAAACTAACATCACGCGACATCTTTCGAAACATTTAAAAAATTTATTTAACAAGAGGAATTGACCTCGGACACAATCTTACAATCAAATGAGAAGGGACAAAAAAACTGGAATAAGACTAAGCATTCCACGTGGCATCCTAACTGCTCTAAACGCGTCCAGAATTCATCCTTGCCGCTGTGTGCGATGTACAGAACTGCCGCACACAAATTCCCTCGGTATACAAATAAAGTCCATTCAAATCCAACGATGTGCACACTCTTGATGAGGAGCACTGACCTTAGAATTCACCTGACGTTGCACAGACGGTTTCATTTTATGCGCCAACTATTGTTTTCATTTGGCAAAAGGTAACATCGAAGCAACACAAGCATTAATAAAGAAGAGGTTGCTTGAAGCTTAAATTTTCTGACCAACAAAGAAGCAAACCACAAATAACGCAGCAGCGTACTAAAAATACCTCGAACAGCTCACAGTTGCTGATCTTTGGACGGACAATGAAGGCCATTTTCTCTTATTTCTACTCTCGGGAAGTGACATTAATCCTTCCACACCGCTCGAAATGATGACCAAACTCGGACTGAAACTGATCTCTCGTTGACATGAATCTATTCCACGACCAACTGCCCATGCAAAGGCCGAGGTGTTGTGGCACAACGAGCAGCCGTTCAAACCTTTGTTGTCACAGTACATGCGCCTAATTTCAACTCTATTAATTTCTTGCTTTTTTTGCCGAGCACAGATCTGGGTCACATTCTGACGGTGAGTTGCAGGTTCTTATATATTGATGGTGCGTGTATTTTGAGTTCCGTAGGCCAAATTCGCTTAAATCGCAATTTGAACACGCTCATAATAAGTCCTAAGAATTAATTGGAGGGAAGGTGGCTACTCCCACACAACCCCTCTCTTCTGCTGATTAGTGTCCCCTCAGTGTAGGAATGTTCCCTCTTCGTTCCTCTTTTCTGTCACTCACTGCCCTCCTTGTCTTTTATCCCTCGCATTCGTTCCTTGCTTCTGCCTCACGCTTCTGTTTCGTATTTCTGTCCCTCATAAATGTCCTTCACTTTTGATCCTAACTTGCGTTCCTCTGTCCTGTCCCTCACTTCGGTCCCTCGCTTTTATCCCTCACTCCTATGTCTCATTTCTCTTCTTCATCTCCTGCCCTCATTTCTGTCGTTCACTTCTGTCCTTTACTTCCGTCCTTCGCCCACGTCCCCCGCCCCAGCCCCACCGGCTGGCTGCAGTCCAGGGACCTGTCCCCGCACCGCAAATTATGTCCCCTTTCTCCTGCATCCTCTTTTTTTGGGTCTTTTCTCTCCTTTCACCACTCTTTCTAAGTCACGTGACGTGTACCTAACCCTGTTTACTGCCCTCTCATCTTCCTTCGTTGTTCCTCATCCATTTGAACATAGTTTCTTCGTATCTTAAACATCTTCTTCATCAGTATTTCTGTCGTCCCATGTTTCCTGACTCCTTATCTACGGTGCCTCTATCCTGATATTTTCCTTATGTTTCGATTGGTATTTGGATATCCCATCACCTCTTTTTCCCTCTAATTATAAGGAATTTGTTCGGTTCACCTGTCACCCTTCAGCTTTATCGCGGAGCCTCTGACCGCGTTTCTCTATCTGAATTATTTCTTTAAGTCCAACTAATACCATTGCTCTATTTTTTAAATAATTAAGTAATTCTACTATTTCATTAGGATCAGTATCATTATTTCTGAAAGCACAACTAGTCCAGCCTGAATTCAAGCTTGTAATTTTATTATTTAAATTTTAAATTCGATTACAACTAGACCAACCGAATTTTAAATTCTAGTACAACTAGTCCGCCTAAATTCAGTCTTTTCATCCCCAGTTCGAGCTGGAAGAGAGGATCATTTCGAAGCTGTCATTGTCAGAAGCGATGATCTCTATTCTGGAGTTCACACCCACGAACTTTTCCGTCAAAACATTGATTTAAATGACCGTAGTCAAACTGGAAAATTCAGTAAAAATTTTGAGTGCGTGGTTCCATATTCATACGAGATGAAAGAAAGGTACATATATTCTGCGCAAGAGACTCAGAATTTAGATTTTATGATGAAGGTTTATGAAAATAAGTCACAGAGAACGCAGACAATCCCCACGAAGATCAAATAAATATAAGACAGTCAACTAGCTAGAATAAAATTGACGGCTGGGGTGCAATGTAAGCAGTAAAATGGCATTACGATCTACTAAATTAATATGCGAATACACCGCAAGTTCACCTACTGAAGAAGTAATTACATGTGATATTTTTTTTACAAGCCTTCTAGTACAACTGCTTGATCTGATCTGTGGAAGCCAGTTCTTAAACTTGTTCTCATTTGTTACCTCGGCTTCATTGTGGACACACTAATCATCAAATTTTGATGCCTACTTCTTATTCATTTTATTTATTTCCCTTCTTCATCCACGTTTCTGATATTTTGTGTTGAATCTTAATCGAATCCTATTTTGAAGTGGCTTTCTTCTGATCCTTTTTTCTTCCTAATTAAGCTTTTCCCATTCATCTTTCCTCACATTAGGTTCCGCATTACCCAACACCTTGCGTGATAAGCCTGTCTACATTCCTGCACATATGTGTGTTTTTCCGTCGACTTCTACCATCTGTGTCAGTTTCTACTCATTCGCTCATCATTTCCGTGCTTCATCTTGCTCACATTTCATTTCCTTTGGGCCATTTTCCGTGGCACCCCCTCCCCCCTTAACGAGCCCCTCACCCGCGCCCCTCCATAACCGTTAATTTTAACGTCAGCGCCGTTAGTGGAGCGTAACGGCTCTTAACAGACCGTTTAGTCGTGCAATCCGTTGCACGGCTCTCTGCTTAACGGGTTGCGCGTTAAACTTGCGACCCGTTCGTAACTGTTTTAATTAACGCACCAGTTTTGCGATTGATGAACGGGCTCCAGAGCCCAAATGAATGCGTAACTGGTGGTTCGTCGGTAGCCAGAGAGTTGCTTTCACGTCCGTCTTTTTTTGGCAAGTGCACCTTAATGGAAACGAGGTAGATTCTTGCGTCGCATTAATACAGGAATTGCAAGGTGAATCAACGATTCCCAAATGCACGTATGAGGAATATTTCTCAATTAGTTCATTATCAGTAAGCTCCCCCATTCTCAATGGTCTCTTCATATTGTTGGAAACTCAGCGAGCTTCTATGGGAAGGGAGATGAATTATTCACGTTCGATGTCCAAGAATATCTTTGGTATCCGGAGATTTTGTTATTAAAATGCGTTCATCCATGAATTTTTAATGAAAAAAGTTGTGAGTCATTGCAAATTAAGTGCCCAAATTTATCCAAACAGTAGTGAAAATGAATTACATTTTGAATAGGAGCTGTAACGGTGATGCGAGTAGAAAGTTTTTGCCAACGGAACGCAATCCAAGGCCGGCGAACTCCAATCGTAATTTTTCTTCAGAGATAATTCGTGCGAACGCAGCCTGCGTCGTCGGAGAGAGTAGCGAGTGTAGTAGAACAAGGAATTGCTGCACAACAGTCGTAAAATAGAATTATTTCAATGGATAAACCACAAATTCGATACTTCTCACACCCAAGCTCAGTACAGAGCGGAGGATCAGTTTTCCATAGAAAAAGTTGCATCCCAACATGAAGCTCGGCCCTCGGAGAGAATCACGAATTGAAAAAAAGCTCGTTTTCGAAAGCCGCTCTTTTCCCGAATGAAAAATGTGGGTCACAGCGTCCCGTGCAATCGTCTCAATTTAGACAACGTTGAGAATAACACGGGCTGAGGAGAAATTAATGAAATAGAAAAAATAAGAAGGTCGTGGTCATAAGAGAATAAACAAATCCACGCCCATGTGTTTGTAAATACTCGCAGAACAATATTTATTCTAAGCTGGGATATGTAGAGGTCCAACATCTCTCCTTAACTTTTTCTTTTACCGTTTTTTCCATTTCTACCTTCAATTTTGCTGCAGAATTTGATCATTTTCCAAATGCTTTTTGGGCTACAGTAAAATGTCATCATGCACCAGTCATATCTAAACAGATGCTCGCATCGCAATGTCATCATGCACCAGTCATATCTGAACAGATGCTCGCATCGTAATGTCATCATGCACCAGTCATATCTGAACAGATCCTCGCATCGCAATGATTTCTTCAATGCTATTCACCTTATGAGTCTCCGGTGTTGTTTCTCAATATTCTATTGCTCAGTGCTTTCCAATTTTTTAATAGAAGTTTATCGTTGCCTTAGCAGAAAGCAGAACCTCTTTACCTACTTTTTCATTCCTGATAGACCTCAACTTTCTTCTATGTTCAGTTGTACTGCTTTGCCATGTATTAAATGGATTTTCCCTGCTGTCTTGTTCATGATCGTCCTGTCCTCTGTTTTTCTATTCCAACATTCATACACTGACTCCCCGCTCGCACTACGACTTTCGCTCCCGTAAAAACTGTCGGGCTTCTGGCGATATTAAGCTTGCGCTCATAGTGCGCTTTATTCGACAGTTCTCTCTAAGTTTGGTACATTTCGTATCTAAATCTCTTTACCACTGCCATTTCACATTCTATCTACCCATTACAGATCGAAATGGTATTTAACGTTCAAACGTTTCCATTTTAAATGCTCTACCTATTTCACTTCCTTGAATGAGTAACTCCTCTTTCTACCGCCACCTTACTAGCTCACAGGAGAGGTTTGCCATTTCGGACCTTCGAAAATCCTACGGTAGCTCACGTTCAAACACTCACTCGTGTCCACATCTCAATTCTACTCTTCCCCACTACTCCCACTCTCCCCAACATCCCCACAAGCCCAGTGCCACTATCGCAAGACAATCTCCCACTCTTCATTTCCCCATTGAGCTGCTGCAGCTTCTCGGCCCGATTGTGCCGAGCGCCTTTGGACCTCTGACAGCGCACCCTCGTTCTGGCTGTCGCTCAAAATACACATAGTGCAATTACAAGAAAAATTTCGAAACAGAGACTTATGTTGATGCTATTGAATACTTTTCAGATGGGGTTGTGTCACTGAATAAGGGGTCACATCCACTCGCTGACGCTCAATTGAGTGTCAGAGGTGGATAAAATATTTCTTGTTTTGATGCTTTTTTTCAACTTAGAGGCACAAATGAAAATGTGCATGTAGTAGTGAAGACAGCGTGACCCTCCGTTCAGGAATGAAATGCGTGCTTGGAAGCTTTAAAATGCAACTCAAGCACAGCTGCTGTCTTACGGCGTTAAATAAGTGTTTACTAAATTCAATCATTAATACCTACGAGTTGATAATAAAAATTAACCTCTTTTTGTGCTGGTCCGTCTCAAGACGGAATATGATCTTGATGCGATTTGTATAAGATTTCAAAGGAGGTATCTGCGAACGTATTTACCGCTATGTTTAAGTAAATTGTAGCGTCGAGCAAATGGTTGAAAGTGAAATCAAGGTTTGCTTTACTGGACGTACTTTGCTGCAACTGGAACCAACAAATCGTTCAAAATTAAATGTATGAGATATGAGCTCACACTTGCCTTAAAAAAGTTTTGCTCGCAACTTAGCTTAACAAAGAAGAATAAAACAAAAACATAAGATCTGCACCAAATTAATGAACAAGACAACCAATAAGAACAGATGTATTCTACTTAACGTCCACAAACCACAAGCCAATTAGGGATTAGGGGCTTAGATCTTCGGCAAGGTACTTTGGCCGATAGTTTTTTTTCAAAAAACGTAAAACAATGCGGTTCATAAGCAGCTGAAAAAAATTCATCGCATATGAATACTAACAGATATGTTATATATAGAACTCTTGGAGTGTTTTTCTAAATGAGTACACACTTCGTTGATTAAAATTCAAATAAAACTCGCGCAGCACTGGTTGCCAAATGCTACTCATCATAAAGACATGCTTGTAAAATACGCGGGCGCAACTTTGGGGTCTGTGTACCTGAACATGAGGCATTCGGACCAAAAAATGGATACATAGGCCTAAATGCAGCGCCCCCAGACCTGCAAGTAGGGCACATTGGTCTAAAAGCATCCAACTCGTAGGTGGAAATATGGAACCCACAGAATTAAACTTACATTGAAGCACGGGTCAGTGCATTAGCAACACTTGGAACTGAACAAGTTATGTACAAACCATAACACAAACACATAAAAAACCTGTAACGCACAGGTCTGCACGCGAAGTATTTCGTACAGACTATCAGACTTCAATAACATGAAACATCCAAAACGGTCGCTTGAGATACCGCTCTTACTATCCACCTGATACCGAGCAATGTTCTAAAGAAATGAAGTACATCGGAAAGGCATCGATTCGGGAGGGTAGAGCGGCGAGGGCGATGTGTCTAGGCAGGGCCCGGTCAATCGGACTCATTTTTTGTAATAACTACGAGCGGGTCCTCTTTATTGCATTTAAGAGGCTCTAATTTGTCATAAATTTCTATTACTATAGAAAATATTGGAGTTTTATCCGGTGCACCCGCGGCGTAAGCATCTCAAGAGCAGAGATCATCGGTAGGGGGTGATAGGCCCCCTGGGATGGGAAAGGTTTCCGAGGGGCCACTAAATTGAAAGGGGGAAATGACACGGGTGGGTGATAAATCCAACAGGGAAGAGAGGGGATGTTAAAATAGAGATTGGAAAGAAGAGGAAGTACGGGCGAGAAGAACGAACAACACCGAGGAAAGACGCATTTCATGCACTTTGAAAACAAGGGCTTGCATGAATAGCTCAGAAATTGGGGCATAGACGAAATAGTGAGTGGTGATGCAGATGGAACTTTCGCGGATAATAAATTAAAAGTGAACGGAGAGAAAAGTTGGAAACGCACACTAAGAAACATGAAAGTATATGACATAGTGATAAATTTAAGCGGAAAATAAACCTAATATGATGAGAAATATAGAGTCCAGAAAACGAAGGTAGGATGCGGAACGCTCCATATTTCATTTGAATAAAAATCAAAGAGAACTTCCATGCATTAATGTGCAGACGTGAAAAGTTCAATGGCAGCCTGTCGAGATAAAAAAGCGGAAAAAGCTACGGCAGATGAAAGGGAGGGCGATGGAAGGAGCTGCCAATAATTATCGGAACACGGAAAAGAGCGATGAAAAGCTCCTGGAAAATCCATGCGAACAGAATGAGAAGTAGAAAGTTGTGATTTACTAAGTGGGAGCATGGTATACAAAATTTAGAATCACAACTTTATGAAATACTTAAGGGATCAGGTACAAGTTGTTAAACAGAATGGAATTAAATTTGGGATACTTTTGCTCCTGTAGTCATTATGATGAAGTTCGAGGAAGGTTTTTGAGGGAGTTTTGGAATATTACTTAACTACCCTGAATCGTGCAAGTTTGATGCCATGGTTAATTTTTGTTGATGTTAGACCACACAAACTTCAAACAAAATCCAAATTAGTGACTATTAGCCTTCTTGGAGATACGCGCCCCTCAAATTATATCGGCACGTTCATTAAGCACTTTAAATTGAAAAAAAAAAATTATGCAAGTTAGTAGCATACATGAGTAAAGTTGTCTCCAGCATAAAGTGGTAGATCGGTTCCAGCAAACAACCACTCTATCTTCGTTTTTGCTTTTTATAACACGCTCATTTTGCATCTCATAACACAAAATTTTCCATACTATTTCAAGCCTGCTCTAATGTACTGATACCGCTTTACACGAGACACATTGGAGAGCGGTTACTTGCTGGAGCCGATCTAGCGCTCGATGCAAGGATGATTAGAAATATCTCACGAGTATTGGTGCTCGAAATGATCATCGCATCGCTTGATCGCACAATATCAGAGCACCTGAGCCTGACTCTTGGTACCTGTCGTGTGCACCTGAGCCTGACTCTTGGTACCAGTCGTGTGCACCTGAAAAAATGCAATCTATGTTCAGTGTGACGGACCTATCTAACCATAACTAATACGAATGTATTTCCACTCATTTTCAGGAGTAGAAATAGAAAAATGAATTGAATAAAAGCATGACGCATAAATCAAAATTTCGTTTATTTTTATTGGCGTTTTGAGTCATGCAAGTTTGCAAGTTCAGACTTTTAGACTTTCAGACTGTAACGTTCGCTTACGGGTAGCACGGAAAGTTATACAAATAAGAAATAACTCACAAAGAATACTTAACTCTCTCCACAAAATGACAAACCGTGAATTGAAACGCACCAAAACCAAAATTTGGCATTTTAAGGTAGTTCACCTGAAGAGCGACTACCTTGACAACTGCGTATTTATAAACAATGTTCAAGCACTTCTACTGTCCAATTGAAAATGCCCGGATGATTTCGTATTGCCTGGAACCGGTTTTCTGATCAGACGTGAAAATGCGGATGCCGTGCGAGGCGGCAGCGGAAAAATAAGCCGCTAGAAAACTGAGGCAAAAACGGAACGGGGGTCACTCGAAGGAAGATGGAGCGATGAGGAGTGGCCGGAGGGGCGATAAAAACAAGACCACATAATGCAGTGAATTGAGGACAGAATAGAGAGGAAAAGAGCTCGTGCAATAATTGGAATACGAAGGTGGAGGTTGAAATTACAGAACTGCAACTGCCGTGAATGGTCATCAAATGTCAGGAATATTCTGGAAAGCAGAAGAGTTTCAGCTCATTGAATTTTTATTTTAACATAAATTTTAAATATGCGAATGAAGTTGCCTTTATGTAAGAGTAAGGTCAACATTAAACTTCACGATTTTCGTATATTCGACCTAATCGTATCGATCATGCAGGAAGGACACCCGTAATTGGTGCCACACTTCAGTGGCGTACGTCACATAGAATAAACTTCTTTTTCGAGCCACGTAAGGTTTAAGTGCCAAAATCGTACTTTGCCCAGGTCTTAGAGCTCGAAATCATTGAAGGCTTTCAAATGGAAGATACCAAAAGTCGGAATTAAATCACATGAAGTGAACATAAATTACGGCGCTAGCTCACATTGTACTTTCCAAAAAAGTGCACGGAGCAGAATCGAGATCCTGTTGTTGACAGCTCGTACCTGCACTTCTATCAGTACCTCAATGATTAAATCATGGCTTTTACCGCATCTGTTTATACGCAACAACCCGAAATGATGAGAAAGCTCTTTAAATTTGAGTCACGTGCTAGCGTCTGGCCGTCCATCACGACGGGACTCCATTACGACGCTTCTACTTCACTCCAAGCGAGCGGAAGTCTTTATGTCTCGTTCTGTTGAGAATCGTCTTGGAGGGTCTAAGCGCGATGTTTTTTATAAATCTATTAATTTATTCAAGAGTCGGTGAGCTTAGCTTTGAGGACGACTGACTCGTTGATGTTGTTCAATGATGGCAGATTCGGCACTGGAAATTAACTGAAGATGATTCTGCAAGGAAATGTAGTACTCATGTTTGAGGACTGCGGTTTCCGGTCGTACATCAAAGAGGAGGTGAAAAATGTAGTAGTTTCATTTAAAAATTAGTTGCTATTGAAAATGGGGAAAATTTTATTAGGGACTGAGAAAGTGTTCAATGAAAACGGTAGCAAGAAAGTGAAGCATGACATTGTAAATGACGGATACGAATTAGGATTTAAAATCGAGAGTATAAAGTACAAGAGAACGTCGAAGTAATTGAAACTTTTGGAGCCAAGTAATTTCAGAACGCTAATGTAAGAAAAAATGTTTCAATAATAAAAAATCAATAAAAAGCTGAATAAAGTAGAAATGAACATGCAAATTTTATTGGAAGACGAAACAGTCAAAAGTATCTCGAGGTGTTGCAAAATAAAATAGAAGATAAAATAAAATAAAACGAAAAGAAATCGACAAAAACGGGCGGTGCATGAGAGACAAAGCCAGAGGATTTTTAGAGACGTTCAGGCGACTGACCGGCGACATGGGGAGGTTCCGGTCTGTCTGACAACCCCTCTTCCCCACAATCCCCACTGCCCCCACAGCTCCCACAGCCCCCACAACCCCCGACCCCTGGAGAGTGAGCTAAAAAGTGAAAATATGATAGTGGCTGTCGTGGCTGAATACGACAGTGGATGTGGTAGCTGAATACGACAGCGGATGTGGTGGCTGAATACGACAGTGGATGTGGTAGCTGAATACGACAGTGGATGTGGTAGCTGAATACGACAGTGGATGTGGTAGCTGAATACGACAGTGGATGTGGTAGCTGAATACGACAGTGGATGTGGTAGCTGAATACGACAGTGGATGTGGTAGCTGAATACGACAGTGGATGTGGTAGCTGAATACGACAGTGGATGTGGTAGCTGAATACGACAGTGGATGTGGTAGCTGAATACGACAGTGGATGTGGTAGCTGAATACGACAGTGGATGTGGTAGCTGAATACGACAGTGGATGTGGTAGCTGAATACGACAGTGGATGTGGTGGCTGAATACGACAGTGGATGTGGTGGCTGGCCTAAATAAGAAAGTATCATTCAAGTAAGCCTTGAAAATATAGCGCAACGGGATTTTCAATCCGATGTAACTGAGCAAAATTATTGCAAAATTTAATGAAAAAATGGGAACATTATAAAGTGAAATTGTGAGTATCAGCTACAGGGACTAGAATGCCGTCTGAATTCAAAGAAAGGAAATAAGGATTTAGAAAATTCAGACTTTAAACTAAACAATTAGTTGCCTTACAAAGAAATTTGCTGCAAATTCCCTCTATGCAAAGCAAAAAAACGGGAAAACGAATAAAGAAACTTAAATTGGGAATTAAGGAGAACCTTGAATAGAACATTGAGAAAAAACAAATATCTTCAAAATATGTGAATGTTTAAAAATATGCGCAGATATCTAACATAGCTCGGAAATAAAGGTGAAAATATGAGGAGAGTAATTTTAGGAGGAACTTATCGCTAACTTTTTCATGAAAAGACAACTCTGCCACAGTCTGCAGTGCTGCTGTTTCACTAGAACACACCCTTTTTTGAGACTCCGATTCGCGAAGTCATGTTCGTTCCACGTAATATAACTCAAGAAAAAATTACCTAACACTTGAAGCTTCAGCTTTATTTACTAACAATGAAATAACTTTCAAATTAAACGGTATTTGAGTAATATTCCACGCTGAAAAACTTTAACAAGGCGTTGCACCTAAAGTGTAAATATAGCTGTTCATCTAACCACATTTTCAAGTTTGGTTCCCTAGAAAAATAAATTCAAATAATTGGAATTTATTATCAAATGTATTTCCGAACGACATTTCTTGGGTATTGTGAATGAGATGATTTCATGAACAATATTATTACCTTTGCCGAAGATTCTATAGGTTGAATATGTTTTTAACTCCTTCATAATCGTCGTGTACTATTGGTACGATTTTGAGCCACGGCCTATGCTGAGTTTCGAGACAGCGGTTGCCGAGCCTATCACGTACTCCGAGTTCGGCTTATTTAAACACTGTTCCAAAGTTGAAGGCAATTCCAACATTTCTATTCCACTTGCAACCAGAAGTTCTATCAAAAACCTAATCGTGCGCCATGCATTGCTTCGGAAAGAATGCTCGGGTAAAATTATTCAATGCTACTCGTCCTCAGAGGGGAACAATTTGGCGAACTGATGTGCATACAAACACCAGGCGAAACTGAACAATGTTCCAAACTTCAAATCGAGGTTTTCTTTGAAGTTAGCCACAGGTGCTATGTGAAAGAAGATCATTAAAAAACAAAAACGACTATTGGGATGATTTTGAGAATTATTTCTAATTAAAGATTTAAACATTTTTCGTTGATGTAGTAAAACTTCCTCTTTTTTTATTTGATTAATACTAAATTTGAAGATTACTGCTTAATTTTCTTTATTCTTTATTTTTGTTTTGTGTTTCATTCACTCTTCAAGCCTTAACTAAATGGATCCTACGGCTGAAATTAAGACTCACCTAGTACTTCTGTTATTTGATCATTCATAACTGAAAACTGTTACGTTTGCGTCCAAAGGAACAATCTAATTTTATCTTTCGCTAGTTCCCTCTTTCTTCTAACGAAACCTTTTCAAGCATTGGAAGCCTGCAAATCCGCGCGGTCGCCAAAAAATCGACCGAATTTCATGGGTGTTCCCGCATCTCATAAACGAAAAGAAAACATAATCCCCAATAAAATAGCAAGACGTATGGAAATAAGCCTGGTGCTGCCGTCCAACTTGGCGCATTTTTAGAGCAGTTTCCGATCAGCGGTGAGCAGTTTTCTATCGCCCAAAGGCCTACTGTTGCATCGTTTTCTATGAACTAGAGTGTAAGTGGCACTAAAATACCATTGCGTTACGACCAAACTTCGGTCCTGCAGGCGTAGGCCTTCTTCAAATCCTACGCTGTTCTGCCTAATGTTTCTTTATTGCATTGTGCCCTTTAAGCTACGACCAAACTCCGACTGGCTTGTTTATTCTTAACATAAAAAGAAGGGGGACCGAACAATCTTGTTCCCACATGGGCTTTGCTTGGTTCACCAGTATTTTAGTGAAATGGTTAACAATATTTTATTCTTAAAATATTCTTCGAACAACTTTCATTTTGATTCTACTAGTAAACTAGTAAAGTGCATCAGTCGAATGAATATTTGCATTTGTACTGTTCGTAACACTCATTACATATCCCTTTCAAAATCCTATCATACACCGTTGCGTACAGAGGAATATTTGTAATCCTTGTCCATCGTTTTAACAAAATTGTTGTGATTTTTATACGAAGTTGAGGAGAATGATAACAGTCACGGAGCTCGAAACATGTTACATTCCTTTTCTTTTCCATCATACTTTAACGCGTATCAACTGTATACTCAGTGCCAATAACGTAAG